>JAQPPZ010007724.1:0-89149 GCA_028583015.1 Wollemia nobilis | reverse complement strand
TTTATTATTTCCATACCCAAAATAAATTTTGCAACACCCAAATCCTTCATGTCAAATTCAAAATATAACTGAGATTTTAGTTACTTTATCATCTCCTTATTATTACCAATTAACATCATGTCATCCACATACAAAAAAATGATAATAAAATTATCATATTCATGTTTAAAATACACACATGGATTTACTTTACTTTTTCCAAGCCCAAGTGTCAAAAAAATCCTATCAAATTTTTGGTTCCATATTCTTGGAGATTTATTCAAGTTGTAAAGAGACATTTTCAACGTACATACAAAGTCTTCTAACCTTTTATCATAAAGTATTTTAGTTGACATATATATGTCTTCATCAAGTTTATCATGTAGAAATATTGTCTTTACATCCATTTGTTCTATTTCAAGATCAAAAGTAGCAAACATAGGTAACAAAAATATAATTGAAGTTAGTTTAACCATAGGAGAAAAACTATCGCCAAAGTCAATTCCCTCAACCTGAGAAAATCCTTTTTCTACCAGACAAACCTTGTAATTCTCCAAATTTTCTTCTACATTGTACTTCTTCTTTAATACCCACTTACAGCCAACCAATTTGCTTCTAGGGATTAATTTCACAAATTCCCACGTATTATTTTTATCCAGAGACTCCATTTCTTCCTCCATAGCCCTTTTCCAAGACTTATTCTCATTTGACTAAAGTGCCTCCTTTACAGTATCAAGTTCTTCATCAATATCCAATATATTAAATACAAAATAAAGACTTGAAGGACTATACCTTTTCTAGAGTATTCTCACTCGGTGTAATCTCCTCAAATTTTGAGTTCCAAGTTCTACATCTTCAGCTTCCTCCTTACCTTATTCTTATAAATTTTCCTCTTTAGACTCTTTCTATAGTTCATCTTATTCTGTAGCACTAGGTTATACCACAATTTCTTCCTCTTGTTTCAATTTTACATGAACTATTTTAGGTTCTTTGCTTGGTTGCATTTTGTATTTCAGAACCCCTTTTGTTTCTCTAACAATCACATTACAACTGTAAATAATTTTCCATATTTCTAGGTTTTATAACTTATATCCTTTAACACCAATACTATAACCCATAAATATGCATTTTTTAAATTTATAGTCTAGCTTAGTCCTTTTTTGTTTTGGACATACATATAAACATGCAACCAAAAATCCTTATATGATTGAGAGAGTTTCTTACTAGTCCACAATTCTTGTGGAGTCTTATCCACCAAAGCTTAGGTAGGAGACCTATTGATTAGGTAACAAGTAATTAACATGGATTCTATCCATAATTTTCTTTCTAACCCTACGTCAGTTAGCATGCTTTTAGCCTTATCCATTAATATCTTATTCATTCATTTTACAACTTCATTCTATTGTGGAGTATACAGAGTTGTTTTCTACCTTTTTATTCCATGATCCTTACAAAACTGCTCATATTTATTAGAGCAATACTCACCATCATTGCCAATTCTCAAAACCTTTATATTTTTCTCTATCTGATTTTCTACAAGAGCCTTAAAATATTTAAATTTATTGAAAACATTAGATTTTTTTCATAAAAAATATTATAAAATTATATACTTATGAGTTTGACCTTATGGACAAAGCTTGGGTGGAGATTATTTGGATATGAGGGAAAGATTTGTGCAAAAATGTTACTTAAAAATATATAGGTTTTCTAGATGCAATGAAATTATTAGCAAAAGAATCATACCCAAAGGATCTCCAACATGGAACTTCATATAAAATATATTTCAATTGATAAAAAAATATATATTATATGGCCAATCAATATGGAGAACTATACAAATTCTTCATCTGATACTTGATTGAAGCCTTACTATCTTATCTTCAACTCAAAATGTCAACCATTGGCTTAGAAATGTGTATCTTGTAAAGCTCCAAAGGTCGAAGACTATATTAATATAATCAACAACTCTAGATCATGGAATTTTTAATAAAAACCTAGTTGAAGGAGAGGAACTCAAAAAATATATAAATGAACTTCAAAAATATATTTGAAGATTTTTATTTATTAATTTTTATACAAAATTATGAGCTATTTTTGAATCTATCAAAAAATGGTGGATACTTTCTCAAGCTAGAATTTGAGGATTTAGAATAATCTAAATTTTCTGCTCCCAAATATTTTCCTTGGAAGAATGTTTGATCGCTAAAGACTCTTTCTAAGGCCTAAAAATTCATTTGGTTAGCAATTCAAAGTAAGACTATTATAAGAAAGAGCCTATAAAGAAGAGGGTATCATGGACCTTTCAAATATGCCTTGTTTGAGAAGTATTTATAAATATTGCATCATTTACTTCTTTATTATTCCTTTGCTCATACAATTTGGGGTTACATTTTTTAAAACATGAAAATATATTGGGTAGCTCCATCAACATTGAAAGAGTTCATGAAATGTTAGATTAAGTATTGATGCAGGAGCATCCGGTGACAACAGAGCAATCTTGCATCAACCAAATTTTTTTTTTCTTCTCTCTAAGTATTTGGCAAAAATATGTCAAAAATATGTGTCGCGATATCGCGACACAAAAAGTGTCATGATATCATGACCAAAATAGGGAAAGAAGCTACGGCGGACGGAGGGTCATGAAATCACGACCAAAACAAAGAGCAGAGGCTACGACGGACGGAGGGTCGCGAAATCGTGACATGTCATGAAATCATGACCAAAACAAAGAGCAGAGGCTACAACAGACAGAGGGTCGCAAAATTGTGACATGTCGCAAAATCACGACCAAAGCAAAAAGCAGAGGCTACAGCGGATGAAGGGTCGCGAAATCGTGATATGTCATGATTTCATGACATGTCATGAAATCATGACCAAAACGAAAGAGCGAAAGGGCGACGGAGGAACGTCACGATTTCACGACGTGTCATGAAATCGTGATCGAAGCTAAAAACGGAGGACGCGATGGAAATACGTCATGATATCATGACATGTCGCGATATCGCGACCAAAGTAGAAGCAAGAAGGCGTGAAGGAAAGAATGTCGCGATATCGCGACATGTCGCGATATCACGACCGAGTAGGAGAGAGAAAGCACAGAGGAGAATTGTCGCGATATCGTGACATGTCGTGATATCACGACCAAAAGAAAAACATGCACTCCAGGCTTTCATAAATGCATTCCTTCATGCACGACAAGCTAGCGGTAGTGAAGCAGCAGTCTCAGAGGAAGATTCCAACAAGCATGTCGACCACTCATGCACTATATCTAGAGACGCATTTATGGCAACTAGCAATGAAGCAACAGTTCCAGAAGAAGATCACGGTGGTTATGGTAGCCAGTCGCGCACCTCACCCAGAGTCCCATCAATGCAACTTTCTAGTATTGATCCAGGTGGTAGTTGCAGATCGTGGAAACTTTGAAAATGCAGAGGGTCGGGACCTCGATAAAAACCCAAGAATTGTAATGGGAAAGGGGCTGGAAAATGGCAGATTGCTGTATATTTTTTGTAAATTCTTCTGAAGCTATTGAATAAGAAATTTGGCTCTTGTTTTCCTTGTCTCCTGTCCTATGTTAGTTTTGTTCTCCATCAAGTGGTATCAGAGCCGAAAGTTCCTGAGTGTGTAACAGATCGCCGAACGTGAGGCAGTTACACCAGGATCTATGGAAGGGCTTGTGAGAGAGTGAGCAGAATGCCTCCAAGAAGAAACCCTATTGGTGGGAGAGGCATGGCGGCAGTGGAAGATGTCCGAGTTTTGTAGAGGCAAATGCAAGCCCTGCAAGAAGAGATGCGTAGAAGATTGGAACTAAGAAGAGATGAAGGTAGCGAAGAGGAAGATGACGAAGAAGAGGGTAAGCCTAAGGAAGAAGAAGAAGCAGTAGATCCTGCACAAGCCAGACTATACAAATCCATATCCCAGATTGGGAAGAGGTCGAAGATGGAGGTTTCCACGTATTCTAGGAACCTTGATCCAGAGGAATTGATCGACTGGATCAACGATCTGGAAGAGTACTTTGAGTACGAGGAGGTTGAGGATCCTGATAGGGTCAGATTCGCTAAGACCAAACTGAAAGGTCATGCCAGCATATGGTGGAAGGGAGTGCAACTGGAGCGAAATAGAAGAGGAAAAGAGAGAATAACAAAATGGGAACGGATGGTAGAAAATCTGAAGAGGCAGTTCATCCCTGGTGATTATGAGTTAGACCTACTAAAGAAAATGCAAGGTTTGAGGCAATCAAGTAAGTCTATAAAAGAATACACAGAAGAGTTTCATAAAATTATGATCAGAATAGGCCACTCAGAGGCCAACAAGGAGAAGGTAGCCCATTATATTAATGGGTTACGAGCAAGTATTCAAGAGGAATTAAGTCTAGTCAGGATGACCACCATAGAGGACGCTTACCAATTTGCCCTGAGAGTTGAAGAGAAGCTCAATAGGAGGTTTGAGAACAAGCAAAGAGGAAGAGGTCATGGCGGAAGAACCGATGGAAGGACCAGTGGGAGAAGAAATGAAGATCCTCAGAAGAATGGAGAAGGTAGCAGTAATCGAGAACAAAGGGGAGAGAATACCTACCGCCCCGTAATCAGAACAATGATTACCGAGGGGGAAGGGGCAGAGCTGGACGTGGCCATGGAAGAGGAAGATTTCATGGAACTTGTTTCCAGTGTGGAGAAGAGGGACATCACCAATATGAGTGTCCACAACAATGAGAAAGGACTAATAGGAGGCCGAAAGGAAATGCCAGAGCCGCGATCGCTGATGAAGATGCTGGATCTGAGCATTCTGAAGAAGTAGAGAGAGGAGAAGTAATGATCATGAGGAGAGTCCTGTTGAATGAAGAGGGGGATGCAGATCAGAGGAAAAGCTTATTCCGCACAAGGTGTAAATGCGCGGGTAAGATTTGCAATATTATTATTGACAACGGTAGCATGGATAACCTAGTTTCAGAGGGAATGGTTACAAAGCTACAAGCTGGAGAGGAAGAGACACCCGCATCCATATCGGATCACGTGGTTGCAGAAAGACCATAAGGTTTTGGTCAATGAACAATGCCTGGTAAAATTCAATATTGGGAATTACCGTGATGAGGTCCTGTGCGACATCCTACCCATGGATGCATGCCATTTGCTGTTGGGAAGGCCATGGCAGTTTGACAGGTGCGCGGTTCATGATGGTCATGCCAACACCTACTCCGTAACAAAGAATGGAATGCGTCATAAGCTGAAACCCCTGAAGGAGGTGGAAGAAAAGGTATGTGGCAGTGCCAGAATTTGCTTAGTTGATGGGAGAAAATTTTTAGATGATTTGAAGCATGAACATATGTGTTATGCATTAATTCCTAGAGTTAGGGAGAAAGAATGCAAAGATACCCCAGCAGAAGTCCTAGATCTGTTGGAGGAATTTCTAGATATTATATCTGATAATGTGCCTGAGGGTTTACCCCTAGTAAGGAAGATCAGTCACCATATCGATTTGGTGCCAGGATCGAGCTTGCCCAATAAAGCTGCACATAGAATGATGCCTGTAGAAACTAAGGAGCTAAACAGGCAGGTCCAGGAGTTGCTAGAGAAGGGACTGATTCGGGAAAGCTTGAGTCCATGCACAGTGCCTGCAGTGCTAGCACCAAAGAAATATGGAGAGTGGAGAATGTGTACAGACTCTCGAGCCATCAACAAGATCACAATAAAATACAGATTTCCATTGCCAAGAATGGATGACATAATGGACTGTTTGAGTGGAGCCAAGTACTTCACCAAGATTGACCTCAAGAGTGGTTACCATCAGATCCGTGTCAGAGAAGGAGATGAGTGGAAGACAACCTTCAAGACCAGAGAGGGTTTGTATGAGTGGTTGGTCATGCCATTTGGGCTATCCAATGCACCAAGTACCTTCATGCGGCTGATGAATGAGGTACTGAAAGAATTTTTAGGCAAATTTATCATTGTCTATTTAGATGATATATTAATATTTAGCAGAACCCTGGAAGAGCACCTGATGCACATCAGAAGGGTTTTTGAGAAGCTACGGGAGGAGCAGTTATTAATTAATCTAAAAAAGTGTAATTTTGTAAAGAAGGAGTTAGTGTACACTGGATTTGTCATCTCAGTAGAAGGTCTAAAAATGGACCCAGAAAAGGTGAGAGCTATCATCGAATGGCCTACTCCGAGAAGCACAACAGAGGTAAGATCATTTCATGGTCTAGCCAGCTTTTACAAAAAATTCATTAGAAATTTTAGCAGCATTTGTGCACCCCTTACAGAAACAATGAGAGGGGATAAGAAATAATTCAAGTGGACCTTGGGAGCAGATAAGAGCTTTGATGTGTTGAAGAAGAAGGTCACAGAACAACCTATTTTGGCACTTCCAGACTTTAACAAGGTATTTCAGGTAGATTGTGATGCCAGTGGTAGTGCAATAGGAGTTGTACTGAGTCAGGAAGGCAGGCCTATTGCTTACTTTAGTGAGAAACTCAATGATGCTCGGAAAAAGTATTCAGTTTATGATCAAGAGTTTTATGCTATAGTTCAGGCTCTAAAGAAGTGGAGGCATTATTTGTTGCCAAAAGAGTTTGTTCTATTTACTGATCATCAGGCCTTACAGTACATTAATAGCCAAGCAAAACTGAATCAGAGGCACTTGAAGTGGGTTGAGTTTCTCCAAAGTTATACCTTTGTGTTGAAGCACGAAGCGAAAAGTCAAACAGAGTTGCAGATGCCTTAAGTAGAAGGCAGAATTTGCTGATTGAAATGACGGTGGAAGTGGTAGGATTTGAAGAACTGAAGGGTTTGTACCCTGAAGATCCTGATTTTGTAGAAGCCTGGACGGCTTGCTTGGCACCTATTACTTTGGACAGGACAAAATGGTTGGATTTTCTAATCCAAGATGGAATGTTGTTTAGAGGAAGTCAATTATGCATTCCAAGGAGTTCCATGCGGGAAAACTTAGTCAAGGAGAAACACAGTGGAGGACTGGCTGGACATTTTGGTCGGGATAAGACCATTGCCCTGGTGAGTGAGAACTACTATTGGCCACAACTACAGCAAGATGTGAAAAGGTTTGTGCAAAGTTGCAGAATATGCCAGATGGCAAAAGGCGTGAGGCAGAACACTGGATTATATCAGCCGTTACCTGTACCTGAGAGGCCATGGGAGGACGTCAGCATGGATTTCATTCTTGGATTGCCGAGAACACAGAGGGGAAATGACTCCGTATTTGTGGTGGTTGACAGATTCTCCAAGATGGCACATTTTATTCCCTACCAGAAAACAAGTGACGCGGTTCACATTGTAGGGTTATTTTTCAAGGAAGTGGTACGACTTCACGGTCTACCAAAAAGCATCGTTTTTGATAGAGATACAAAGTTTGTTGGGTATTTCTGGAGAACCTTGTGGAAGAAGTTGAAGACAGATCTGAAGTTCGGTTCTGCATACCACCCATAGGTCGATGGACAGACAGAGGTGGTAAATAGAAGTCTGGGTAATTTATTGAGATGCTTGATAGCAGATAAACCCAAGGGATGGGATTTGGTTTTGCCGCAGGCAGAATTTGCATACAACAATTCTATCAACAAGAGTACAAACAAATCTCCATTCCAGGTCATATATGGAAACAACCCAAGAAATGTTTTTGAGCTAAGGAAATTGGATAAAGGGGAAAAGTGCAGTGTCGAGGCTGAGGAATTTGCGGAACATATGAAAAGCCTGCATGAAGAAGTAAGGAAACAAATTACAAAAATGAATACTCAATATAAGACAAGGGCGGACCAGAAGCGGCGGTTCAAAGAGTTCGAAGTAGGAGATGAAGTCATGGTCCATCTCAGAAAAGAAAGATTTCCTACCAAAACATATAACAAGTTGAAGATGAAGAAGTTTGGGCCATGCAGAATAATGGAAAAACGAGATTCAGGCAATGCATATGAAGTGGAATTGCCAAGTGGGCTTGACATTTCGCCTATTTTTAACATCTCAGATTTAGTGGAATACCATGAGGGAGACAATACAGAGGCACCAAGTATAGAGTTGTGGAGAATTCCAGCATCTACCCAAACCACAGATGAGATCAAGGAAATATTAGACACTCGTGAAGGCAGAAGCACCAGGAACAAACAATATTCTAAATATTTGATAAAGTGGAAGGGCAGACCTGTAGAAGATGCAACTTGGTTGTCGAAAATAGAGGTTGACCACCTGGGTCTTCCCCTAACAGAACAGAAGTGAGGATCACTTCTCAATCCACCCCGGGTGTCTGATGCAGGAGCATCCGGTGACAGCAGAGCAATCTTGCATCAACCAAATTTTTTTTCTTCTCTCTAAGTATTTTGCAAAAATATGTCAAAAATATGTGTCGTGATATCGTGACACAAAAAGTGTCGCGATATCATGACCAAAATAGGGAAAGAAGCTACGACGGACGGAGGGTCACGAAATCGTGACATGTCACGAAATCGTGACCAAAACAAAGAGCAGAGGCTACGACGGATGGAGGGTCACGAAATCGTGACATGTCGTGATTTCATGACATGTCGTGAAATCGCGACCAAAATAAAGAGCAGAGGCTACGATAGATGGAGGGTCACGAAATCATGACCAAAACAAAGAGCAGAGGCTACGACGGACGGAGGGTCGCGAAATCGTGACATGTCACAAAATCATGACCAAAGCAAAAAGCAGAGGCTACGACGAACGGACGGTCGTGAAATCACGACATGTTGCGATTTCGCGACATGTCACGAAATCGTGATCGAAATAGAAGAGCAGAAGGCCGACGGAGGAACGTCGCGACAAAATCATGATCGTAGCTGAAAACGAAGGACACGAGGGAAATACATCGTGATATCATGACATGTCGTGATATCATGACCAAAGCAGAAGCAAGAAGGCGTGAAGGAAATAATGTCGCGATATCACGATCGAAGCAGGAGAGAGAAAGCACAGAGGAGAATTGTCGCGATATCGCGACATATATCATAAATGCATTCCTTCGTGCACGGCAAGCTAGCGATAGTGAAGCAGCAGTCTCAGAGGAAGATTCCAGCAAGCATGTCGGCCACTCGTGCACTATATCTAGAGACACATTTATGGCAACTAGCAACGAAGCAGCAGTTCCAAAAGAAGATCCCGGTGGTTATGGCAGCCAGTCACGCACCTCACCCAGAGTCCCATCAATGCAACTTTCCAATATTGATCCAGGTGGCAGTTGCAGATCGTGGAAACTTTGAAAACGTAGAGGGTCGGGACCTCGATAAAAACCCAGGAATTGTAATGGGAAAGGGGCTTGCAAACGGTAGATTTCTGTATATTTTCTGTAAATTCTTCTGAAGCTACTGATTAAGAAATTTGGATCTTGTTTTCCTTGTCTCCTGTCCTGTGTTGGTTTTGTTCTCCATCAAGTATTTCAAAGCTAAAGCATTATGTATTATATAAAATATCAATATTGAAATTAATTGTTGGAATTTATGGCTTGAAAGGAATTTATTATTTTTAAATAAATATCAAAATTATGCCCATGTTTGGAATTGTATTATTGCCAAAGGGTCTACTTTGATCTAGAGTAAATTGGAAATATTTATAAATTAGGTTTATCAAAATTAATTTTAATGGTGCTTAAGAAAATTTTAGAAAAACTAGTGGTGGTGGTGTTTTATGAAGATAAAATTCTCCTCACTTACTCAAATTCATATGGAACTTCAACTAACAACTATGTAGAGGCCAAGGAAATTTTCATAGGGATTAAGATTACAATAAAAAAATGATGGAAATGTATTTCAATTAAATGGGATTCAATAATTATCATTAATGCTATCAACATAAATAGATGTAGGGATTGGATAAAAATATATTATTGTTGAAGTTCACCATCTGGGAGGTAAATGTGAGCATATCTATAGAGAAGGAAATCGGGAGCGGATAATTTATCCAATAGTGTTGATCTTCATCTTATTGAAATTCAATTTTTAGAAGGCATTAGTGGGATTTTATCTCTTAATGAAAATGGTTTCAAGGAGATCATTGTGGAAACTTAACCCTTTGATGAAAATGAAAACTATATTTAATAAAAAAGAAATGAAAAATATTTGTAATGAAAAATGATTAAATACTATTTAATTGATGTAACAATAAATATATAATATTTTTGATGTTTTAATAAGAATACCCAATAAAAATGACATATAATATATTTAAAATATTATACTCATAAAAATATGAGTATCAAAAATTATAATAATTTTAGTAAATTAATTGTCATTTAATTTATTTTTTATTTCTAAAGTGTTTTGAACTTCAATACTAGACTAAAACCACTAATTTAATCAAATAATAAAATTATAATTAATTAACTTTATGACGTTGTAGTTCAAGGCAATAATATAATACAACGATAAATTTGTTGCACTCCTACACAAGCAACCAATGTTTGGTAACCATATATTCTCATAGACACTTCATGAAAAGTTTTTGTGGTGATATTTTATTGAAATATATCTAATACATATTATACTAATTTCAATACTGGTTGATCTTCATCTTATTGAAATTCAAGTTTTAGAAGGCATTAGTCACGTCTTGCAGTACTGGTTGCTCTGACGGCCATGATATGAGTGACTCCGTGACACCATGATAGTTGGAATAACTAATTAGAGTTGTACGGAAAGCATGCATTTCATTTTGATAGGGAAGTACGTTGAATGCTTTTGGATAGGTGAGTCTCCCAAAAAGTTGGTACCATTCAAATCAAGACAAAACAATTAAGAATATATGAATTCCTTGTACTTGCCTTGTAAAAGAAATTAATTTTGTTGTGAATGGGGAATAGTAACTTATACGGTCATTGTATCCCAGAGCGCAGTGTTCAACTCTAGGTTTGAACTCTAAGTTAAAACGTAGCGACAATGCAGGCCTGCAGTAGAACTCGACCACCTGACCTTGTTGGCTTGGTAACAAATGTGTTGCTAACCATAGGTAAAGCTTACTTACTCAGTTTTCTTATATTATATAAAAGACTATTATACCTTTGGAAGGCAGGGAGTGTGACAACAGTTTAAAGGCTTTTCCGTGGTTGCAGAGTCTGGAGGGTTTGGTATTATGAACATTGATAAGCACATGCTTAGACGGAGCTTAAATCTAAAGGCCAAACAAATAAACATAAATTCATAATCTGATATTTATCATTCAATGTACATAATAAAGAATATATAATAAATAAATTTAAATGTTTATTGTTATTATAATTACATTGAATTTTTTTTATTGTAATAATTTCAGGTCTATCAATCAGGATGATGATATTTGTATACTCTAAACTTCCTTTCTATTTGGTTCATCAATCTATTATTCACATGAAGTTCCTTGATGCTGGTTTGTGCGAATTAGACTCACTTCATGGCTGACTGGTATTGATCTTTGTACAGTTCTTGGAACTGATTGCACTTGGGTTTGCTTGAGTTTATTTGGATTTCTTTTCTCTCTCCTTTTGGTTTAAGATGTTGTTTTGGGTTTGTTTGGGTTTATTTGGATTTCTTTTCTCTCTCCTTTTGGTTTAAGATATTGTTTTAGTTGCTCCTTTTTTTGTTTCTTCTTGGATTTATCTTGCTGATTTACCGTGTTTTGCTTTTTGCTTTGTAAAAGGTTCAGGGTCCTTTCAAAACCCTTTCCCATCAATAAAAAAAAATTGAATGAAATTAATAAAAATACTTTTTTGTAATATCTATAGATAAGATTTAATTTGAATGTAATTTGCAAACATATTTGTTGTTTTGTGTTAAAGTATTGATTAGTTTTAATGATTATTTTATTTCATTGATGAAGATGTTTTTTTTTAACTTTCCTTTTAAAATTCATTACTTTTGCATCCAATCCCATATGAATGAAATATACACTAATCTAAAGAGAAATATTGAATTTGGAAACACAAAAAATTAAAAAACTTTAATATGAAATTATAGAGCATTTAGATCACTTGAGGAAGAAAACATAAAATTTATATTTCAATTATTGATAACTTCTTAAAAATTCATTAAAATGATAATACAAATAAAATATATAGAGATATAACACTTAAATTGGTTTAAAAGGTTTGTTTAAATATGTTTATATTTATGAAATGACATTAGATTAAGTTGGGTTCTCAATGGGGACTTTCTTAGATATAATATTATTATGGATTTCAATATATTATCATTATGTGTTTTTTGGAAATACCATGGTATGATAGATATAATATAAGATTAATTATAATCCCATATAATCAAATAAATAAACATATATATATATATATATATATATATATATATATATATATATAATTTTACATACACATATATGTGTGATTTAGTAAGTTTGATGATAAAATTTTCAAGCTTAGATTAGTTGGTTTGATTTAAGATTTCACATATAAACTTAAGCTTCTTTATGTCATAATTAGTCAAACATCTATCTATCAAATAAAGTTGATTGAGAGGATTATAATGTTTATGAAATTCAATTAATTAAACTATATTGACCAATATCAATGCATGTTTTTTTAAATTTATATTTTGAGTTAAGGCTTTCATGTACTTTCTTATTTTATAAAATGTTAAATACATTTTTCTAAGAGACTATTGGCTAAAGGAATTTTTTTGGGATTGAAATAGTGATCTAATATTATTTCTACCATAGACCTGTCATTGCATATGTCAAAATTATTTGTTGTAGGTCATGACAATAACAACATAAGAAAGATAAGTGGAAGAGGAGAATATATATGATTTGCATGCACTATTATCAACCTATTATTCATATCCATATTATAGAGAATGATCTAATGTTCAAGACCCTTCCACTACTATACCTAAAGGTTACACCAAAAAATATTAATTATAGGTAGTGGTATTTTTTATTTCTAGGTAATTAGAACCAGTCTAGAAAGTGGTGTTGTAGTTACAACAAGGATAGTATTAAATCAAATTTCAATAATATATCCAACTTTGATTCCTAAAATCCTAATATCACCATTGCTCCAGTCACTGGAAACCATCTTAACTTTACAAATCTTACTTCTACCTCCATCATCACATCCTCACTTTCCAATTCTATGTTTGTTTTGTTGCAAGGATTTGCATCAAATATTATTGCATCATCTAATTATTTATTTAGTGATTCAACTTTAAGATCACATACAACAAGATTTCTCACCATCACATGGCTCTTAATCAGAGTAAGAATAGTATGAGATTCCACATATAATGGCTCTGACCAGGGGATATTATAGTAGGCTTGGAATTGATAAATGAAGGTGAAGGAAGATAATATTCTTGTAAGCCTAATGTGTGTCTTCATACTTCTCCTTTTTATTTTTCTAACAGATAAAATTATAAATATGAAGCATATGGATGTTATATACTATTATGTTAAACAATGACCAACCATTATGGGTATTGGATAGAAGAATAGAGTAGGACCTATTCAAATTTAGGGTGTTAGCCCTGCCTTTGTCCCTTAGGGCAATGGAAAAAATACTTCCATGCTTATGGCCTAGTGGGACATATCAAAAAATGATCAAAATTGAGGGTTAAAAGTCATTTATTTGTGTTGGTGATGGTTTTTGTAGGTTTTGAGAAAGTAGGCATTAAATCCAACATAGTCTATAAGTACATCAACATGCTTGTGATTTCACCATAGTTGGTTGAATAAAAGAACATCCATATAGAAAGTGATAATAGAAATTAGAAATAGTATATTGAATGTCTCCATAGGTATGATGAACACCATAGTGTCTAACATCATATTATTGTAGAATCCAAGTATTACGTAGTAGGTGTTCCTTTTTGCAAACATATTTTGTGCTAAATATCTCATTGTTTAATCTAAATGTTAAAAATTTAAGTTATAAAAGATTAACAAGAGTGTAATTTAGAATTAATAGATTATAACACATTAGAGCACATAAATATACAAGCAAAATTAAAAAATAAGTAAATAGCTTAGAAAATAAAGCACAATGTAAGCAACCTCTAAGAAAAAATATAAAGTTATAACATTGCATCCATTACTTGTATTTTTACAATCATGGGTGTATCTCTCTTTAAACATTATTTTTGGTATTTTAGAAATCCATCATATTGAATATGGAAGGTCACCCACATGGAAATATTGTTTGATGTGTCTCATCCTTTGCAGAGGAAGTACTGTACGACAGGCCCCTGCTTTGGCATTTCAAATATATTCTTGAAGATATTTTCAAAGGCGTTGGAGGGATTCCCATGATTTGTGGGTATGGGTGGTTTTAGCCCATGGTATTGTGCCCATGGTATTCTATTACCACATTGTAATTTAGGGTTCTAACCATTTCCTTTATATTGATTATAATGTCCCATTACGGGTAAGGTGAACAATAATAGAAAAGGAGGTGTGGCTCTTGTTTGTTGGACGTAGCCCATATTGGGTGAACTAGGATAAATATCTTGTGTTTTATGTACATGTATTTTGTGAGTTGTTATTTTCTTTTGAGTTATTTATTTTTGCATTATTATTCTGGAATAAGTCTGGGTATTTCTCTTTATATGGTATCAGATCCATATTGTTAGCCATAGAGGGATGTCTTTATTGCTAGGGTTTCAATTTATTTGAAGAGGATATAGGGTTTCTAGGAGTTATAGAAAAAATATTCTAGAGTGGAAGTTTTACGCAGAATGATCTTGAAGTAAAAGGATGTCAAATCATTCAAGGATAAAAAATTGAGAAATTTTATGGAAAAATTTTTGAGCTATGGAAGTTAAATATGGAGGATCTACTCGTGGACATATATTAGTGGTTTGTTATCTCTGAACAGAAACATGCCAGTACATTCGATGAAGATTGGGAAAAGTTGAATAAAAAAGCGAAGATTCTAATTTGACTATACCTTGCAGATTCAGTCTTAATCAATATTTCTAGAGAAGCTATTGCAAAGGATATCTGGGAGAAGTTAGGGGCTTTATATCAATCTAAGTCCCTGGTGAATAAATTATTCCTCCGAAATAAATTGTATAATCATAGGATGAATGAAGGGGATTTAGTAGCAGATCATCTTAACACATTCAATATGATGATAAGTCAACTTGCATCTATTAAAATTAAGTTGAGTGAGGAAGATAAATGTATTACTTTGCTATGATATTTATCAGATTTGTGGGACAACTTGGTTGTAGCAATTGGTAGTACAACTTCATCGACATTGAAGTTTGAAGATGTTGTGGCATCTCTATTATTAGAGGATATGAGAAGAAAATCCTTGGATGGTGCATCAAAGGATGTCATAACAGTGAGAGGTTGTACCAAGGAAAAATATAAAATGAGATCTGGTGATATATCTAAGTATAGAGGTAGATCCAAGTCTCAAGTAAGGTTTGAGAGAAAATATTGGAAATGTGGTAAGCTTGGACACATGAAGAAGGATTGTAGATAAAATAATGTTGATTCTAGAAAGATATCTGATGAATCCACTTCCACAGAGATAAATAAATCCACTGATGAAGGAGGGGATGTATATTTGGCATCTTGCTCCATGCGTTCAGATAGTAATGATTGGTTGATCGATACTAGTGCCTATTTTCATATGACTCCTCATAGGGGGTGGTTTAGTGAATATGAAAGATATGATGGAGGGGTTTACTTTTGGGATATGGTTCACCACTTAGAATCATTGGTCATGGAAGAGTAAAAATATTGTTGCAGGATGGTAGGGTTAAAACCCTACCAAGTGTGATGCATATTCCTAGCCTTGCTAGAAATTTAATTTATGTAAGAAAAATGGTTGATGCAGTAGTGAACATCAATTTTAGTAAGAATTGATACAAAAAGGTTCATGGATCTATGGTGTTAGCAAGAGGAGTTTGTATTAGAACCTTGTATAAGATATTGGGAAGCACTATGACAAATGAGTGCAATAGCTCAACTATTCTTGAGGCTGAATCAAATGAAAGTTCAACACTCTAGCATCAAAGAATGGGACATATTGGAGAAAATAGATTGTGTACCATGTACACAAAAGGTATAATTCAAGGTATCCCTAATTGCTTCATGGTTTTTTATTTCTGTGAACATTGCATTTATGGCAAGCAAAATTTTGTGAGTTTCCCATCTGGTGTTGCAGGATCAAAAGGGCTATTAGATCTGATTCATAGTGATATCTTTGGTTCTATTCCTATTCCATACCTTGGAAAATAATGATACTATGCTTCTTTTTTTTATGACTTTTCAAGATATGCATGGATTTATTTTATTAAAAGTAAAGTTGAAGTGTTTGATAAGTTTAGAGAATTTAAAGCACTTGTTGAAAATCAATAAGGTGTTGAGGTCTGATAATGGAGGAGAGTATTATTCAAATAAATTTAAGGATTTTTGTAAGCAATGTGGTATTGCAAGGTAGAAGACTACTCTGTATACACCTCAATAAAATGGATTTGTTGAGAGATTGAACATATCACTGATGGAAAAGGTTAGAAGTATGCTCAATAGTGCTGATCTGGCATAGGAATTCTGCATAGAGGTAGTGAATGCGGTATGTTACTTGCGAAATCGATCTCCTACATCAGCATTGTCAGATCAAACTCCATTTGAAGTATGGTTTGGTAAGAAACCCTCTCTATCACATCTTAGAGTTTTTGGTTGTGATGCATAAATGCATATTCCAAAGGAGAAAAGAAGTAAGCTTGATAATAAAGTTGTTAAATGTATCATTATTGGTTATAAATATGGTGTTAAAGGATATAAACTTTGGAATCCAAAAACTAAAAGTACAATCTACATTAGAGATATGTTGTTTAGAGAAATGAAATGTGATGACAGGTTGGAAGTAACAGAAGAAGAACCTGAAAAAGGTGCAATTTGATCTCATGGAAGAATAATCCTACTCTATAGAAGAGGATGAACCAAATGCTCATACACCTGTGGTAAGAAGATCAACACGAGAAAGAAGGCAACCTGAAAGGTATTGTCCATTTGCTTTTCCTTATTCTTTTGTTTTATCTATTACTGATGAAGATCCTAGAATAGTTAGAGAAGATGTTAATTTTGAAGAGGCAAAACTTTGGGAAGAGGTCATGAATGAGGAAATGATGGCCTTGAAAAAGAACAAAACATGGGATCTAGTAAAATTACCTGTTGGAAGAAAAGCAATAGTTTGCAAATGGATCTTCAAGAAGAAGCAGAATATTGAAGGTAAAGTGGAGAAATATAAAGTTTTCCTGGTTGCTAAAAGCTATTCTCAAGTAGATGGAATTGATTATGGTGAAGTATTTTCTCCTATTGCAAAGCTAACCTCAATAATATTTCTTTTATCTGTGGTTGTTGCATTAGAACAAATGGATATAAAAATTGCATTCCTTCATGGAGATTTGGAGGAAGAAATATATATGAGATAGCCTGAAGGATTTATTATTGAAGGAAAGGAGGATTTTGTATGTAAGTTAAAGAAATATTTGTACAGACTAAAATAGTCACCTAGAATGTGGTATCAGAAATTTGATACTTATGTTTTAGAACTTGATTTTGTTTGTAACAATGCTGATCATTGTGTATACTCAAAGCAAATTGGTAATGAACTTATCATTATAGTTTTGTATGTTGATGATATGTTACTAACTAGAAACAATAAGGAAATTATCAGAGAAGTGAAGTCTTAGTTAGCATCACAGTTTGACATGAAAGATCTTGGCCCTACAAATTTTATTTTGGGTATGCAAATAAATAGAGATCGTTCAAACAGAAAGTTGTGGTTGAATTAGAAAAAGTATGTTGAGATAGTATTGAAGAGATTCAATATGCAGGATTGCAAACCAGTGAAGGTACCTATTCCTTTGGGTGAAAAATTATCTATTGAACAATATCCAAAAATAAAATAAGAGGTAGAATAAATGTCCAATTTTCTTTATGTAAATATTGTAGGGAGTTTAATGTTTGCCCTGGTGTGTACTAGACCAGATATTATCTATGCAATGGGATTTTTGAGCAGTTATATGTCTCAACCTAGTAAAGATAATTGGACTACTGTAAAAAGGGTTTTCAGATAGTTGCGTGGTACATCTGATTTTTGAATCTATTATGAAGGTACAGGAAAAGAAAACAAATCCTTGGATATAGAAGGTTTTGTTGATGCAGATTGGGCTGGATATCTTGACAATAGAAGATATACTAGTACATATGTATTCAACTTGTTTTGGGGGACTATTAGTTGGATGAGCAAAAGGTAAACTATTGTTGCTCTTTCAATCACTGAATCTGAGTACATGGCAGCCACTGATGCAAGTAAGGAAGTAGTATGGCTACAAAGACTATGTGCTGATATTGGGTTCTTTCAAGCAGCTGTGAAGATAAATTGTGATAGCCAAAGTGCTATATTTATGGTAAAGAACACTGCTTACCATTCAAGAACAAATCACATTGATACAAAGTACCACTTCAGTAGGGATATGATTGAACAAAATAAAGTGTTGCTAAAAAAAGTGGATACCAAGGAAAATATTGCAGATGCTTTAACCAAGGCAGTTAGCACATAAAAGTTTATGTTTTGTATAGTTGAAATGGGTTTGGCAAGATCGAGTGTTGGAACTAACATTGATTACAAACTTTATGCAAAGTATTCAACAAGTGGAAGAATTTTGGATGTGTCTCATCCTTTGCATAGGAAGTACTGTATGATATTTTCCTGGTTCGATGATCCCACTTTGAGCCCCCTACTTAGGGCCCCCTTTTTTTGAATATATTCTCGAAGCTATTTTCGAAGGCGTTGGAGGGATTCCTGTGATTGGTGGGTATGGGTGGTTTTAGCCCATGGTATTGTACCCACGTTATTCTATTACCACATTGTGGTTTTGGGTTGTAAGAGTTTCCTTTATATTGATTATAATTTCCCATTATGGGTAAGGTGAACAATAATAGAAAAGGAGGTATGGCTCTTGTTTGTTGGACGTAGCCCATATTGGGTGAACCAGGATAAATCTCTTGTGTTCTATGTGCATGTATTTTATGAGTTGTTATTTTATTCTGAGATATTTATTTTTGCATCATTATTCTTGAATAAGTCTAGGTATTTCTTTTCATCCTTTTTGCCAACATCTTTTGTGCCAAATAGCTCATTGTTTAATCTAAAAATCAAAACTTTGAGTTATAAAATATTAACAAGAGTGTGATTTAGAATTAATAGAGTATAACACATTAGAGCACATAAATATACAAGCAAAATAAAAAAATAAGTAAATAGCTTTAAAAATAAAGTACAATGTAAGCAACCTCTAAGAACAAATATAAAGTTATAACATTGCATCCATTACTTTTATATTTACAATCATGGGTGTCTCTCTCTTTAAACATTATTTTTGGTATTTTAGAAATCCACCATATTGAATATGGAAGGTCACCTGCATGGAAATATGGTAGTTCACCTTTTATAAATTTAAAATTTATCTATATAAAAATGTGATTATTCACCTTCCATGAGTTAGAAAGTTCATATTAGATGAAAATTACATATATGTTATTTGTATTCTACTAATGTGTCAACATGATTAGAGATACATTTTGGCCATTAAAATCTAAAAACAGAAAATTACTATTATTAGTAAATATTTTGCTTTTGTATTTTTTAGGGCCTACAAATCATTTTTCATTATAGTATTTGTAATATTGCTTATAATAGGATCCCCTATTGAAAATATTGTTCTCTCTCTAATATTTTTAATTCTTCTTAAATGGATTAAAATGGAGTCCCATGTACAAAGTTATGCCCCTGATCATGTGGTTAGGATCAAACAAATATATTTCAAACATAAATCCATGTTCCAAAAATGTGACATGATTAATCATTCCTCATTATTAAAAAGAAATGGTTTGCATTGCATCAACCTTTGACACAAGTTGTGAAAACTATTTCTTTATCTCACTTTTGTGAGCCATTTCCATTGGTGACCAAGTTGTCCTATGTTGATCACTTTGTACATATAAATAAATTTCCTTCTAGCACTCTTGATTCATACATAAAAAATATGGTCCTCCTTCACTACTAAATTTTTTGGATTGATTTCTTCAATAATTTATTGTTCTACTACTATAGAAGTATCTGATAGAGGTGAATGATAGAGCTTGACAAGTTCAATATTGAAGATATGATGCAAACAGAGATAAGATATAAGATTCAATTCAAAGGCATTATATCCAAGATTCTTGGTGATGATGTATGACCCTAATACGTAATGAACACTCGAGAGCAAGAATGCAAGAATGAGCACGATGAAAAATTATCTATTACATTAATCAAAAACATATTTATAGGCATGTCTACCTTTACAATCTGTATTTAATACGCACAATCTGTATGAGTATTAAATGTAATCCTAATCCCTACCATTCCTCCCTACTAAGGAAGCATTGGTCCCCAATGTGTATAGGTCTGGAAGAGAAATATGGGTGACTGAAGAGTTTCGGGTACAACCGAAAATGCACTCTTGTTACAAAAATATGAAGACCAAAATAACAAAGTTTTACATATCTTATGAAAAGCAAAATCTAAAACTTGATCTGGATCAGGCATAGAAAATGCCTTTCGATGACTGAAAACACTGATATGTCGATGGACAGCTAAAATGGGTCTCTATCGAAGAATACCTCGAATCACGTGCCAAAAATTCCAAGTAGAGAATTGAATTTTGTCGAGAATTAATGAGTTTTAATGTGAAAATTCCAAGGTTATTAAATGGTCTACAACCAATGGTCCCCAACGATAGTAGCTGAAAGCATGAGGATACATAAACAAGAAAGGAAAGACTCCAAGCACGATGCAAAAATGAAGCTAAACTTAACGCTAAATCCTACGAACTAAAACGCATGAAATGGAAAGAGCATGAATTGAAACCCAAATGAAATAACAGCCCTTCTCTTTTATTGATGTATTCCACAACTCGGTTACAATTCGCATCTTCCCCTTTTAGGGGCGAGGTGCGTTAAATTCATCTCTTGGTTACATCCATGGATAGCCTTCCTTCTTTCGCGTGCCCACATGTAAGATGGGCAGACCAAAACGTCGTCGTCGCTTATGTTTACGAATTTTGATTCCTGAATGCTCCTTCGATTTTCTGGTCCTACATTCAAAGAAACAAAAGATAATCAATAGCACCTGCGAATAAAACAAAGCTTGCAATCCCCAAGCCTACAATAAATAGATGAGAAAAATGAATTAAACTAAGACTAAAATGAATCCAAATGTTCTAAAAATTTGATAGGGGCATCAGGACATCACTACGAGGGCACTGCAAAAATAACAGTCGAGAAATTCCTTGCCGATTTGAATTCGCTCCGGGGCGGGACGAATTCACCTGCAACAAAACGTTGAAAATGTGTTGTCCTAAATTTCTAGCCTAGAGAGCTCCAAAATACCTGCAAACATGGGGTTAACTAATTAGGGGCATTTTGGGAAGACCCAGATGGTCGGATTTTTCCAATTTTACCTCCATAAATGGTAATCTTATGGCGCTACCTGCAAGTTAGTAAAAGCGAACAAATATAGAAACACGATCAAAATTGTTCAAAACAAGACGAAATTTAAATGACAACCTATATAAGCATCATAGATTTGAATGCAAAAGATAAAAATTATAGAAAGCAAAATCTGCTACATATCCCCAATCGCTCCTAAAAGGGACGATTAGGCCTACAGCAGAGCAGGGTGCCTAGACGGGCCGCCCACCTTTTGGGGCCTAATTTTGGCACCAATCCACTTGGGATGGGTCCGAAATCCCTTACAAGGTGTTGTCAGAAAATTGGGTGGTATACTGTGGTCAAATTTCAGGTTTTGAGCTCAAGATTCGCCCTTCCACTAGTCACCCAATGACCTCCTCTCTAAAAGAGATCAAGGATGTGAAGGGTACAAATCGCACTAGGGTGTCTGGGGAAATAAAATGGCAGCACTTCGTTGCTCACAATTGCTCTGTCTTCCTCCTTTTAGGGTGGGAAAACTGACCAATTTATAGACCTGGAGGTCTCTGGGGATGAGCATGCAGGGGTGCCACTTGGCAGCCATGCCCTTCCAGGGGAGGGAAGATTCCTCCCTGATTAGGGGCTTCATGACTGCCCCTGTGACAGCCTCTAACACTAAAAAATGCTCACCCATGCTCCCATGAAATGAAGGAGGCATTAAGTGGTGGATATGAGCTGCCATTTGTCAAGATTTGACTTTTTGCCAGTCAAACCTGCAATTTGCCCCACCCCGGAGCGAATTATGAATTCGTCCCTCGAAGGGGCAAATCCCAATTTGAATTCGTCCTTGGGTGGAACGGATATTGAGCAAAGTTCCTGAAGGTGCTAAATTGATTTATGACCTTCCAAACTGCTGTGAGAGTGGTTAGGACCACTGTTTGACCTTTTGGGGCTGCCCTTGGGGCTGTGTGTGTCAATACGATCAGTGTTTGCAGTCACATAATCATATTGGTGTTGTTTTGGTGTCTATAGATGCCCCTTTTTGGGATGCGTTGTGCAAGGCACAACACCAAGCAAAAATAGATATCCAAAGAACTAATGATTAGGGTTTCTTGGTAACCTAACCAAATTTTGATGCCCCAAGTATGAAGAGGGCATGCATTCTTGAATCCTTTCTTCTGACGAGCGAAGGAACTCAATTCAAGTGTTAACCTTTTTCGGTGAGGTGTGACTTGAACTTGGACATTGATCAGTCATGAATAGGCAAAGGGTACAACCTTTTGCTTGTGAGAACCTTGAGTTCATGATTCATGAATGCCAAGTGATTGATCAGCTTGTGATTATTGCTTGTTGACTGCCCCAAGCAGGAGCGTGATTGTCTTTTTCAATGATTCTTCGAATGCATGCCATTTCCATGATTGGGTGTGTATTTGTTGATTGGTGACTAAGTGTGACTACCCTCTCAAGCGACGAATCAATGAGGGAATGACCAACATGAGAAAATCGACGAGTCCCTTAACCCAATATGACTTAGATAAGGGTGCCTTCAGAGATTTATCTTTGAATGTGTGTGCAATTTTTTGACATTTAGACCTATTTTTGGTGGGTGTTAACCCTTTTGGCGACGCCGTTATGAATTGAAATTGTCAAAAATCCATCTTCCCGTGGAGTGGTCCAGCCATGGTGGCCTTCTTAGGGAGTAGGATGGTGACAATTTATAACCTCAACGTCTATTTTGGATGCCCTGAATTCCAGGCGCGAAGGCGCCTTCGTTCGGCAATGTTATTGCTATTTTTGGTTGGGTTTTGGCCCTTTTGGCGACGCCTTTTGGGGATGAAATTCTCAAAGATTCGTCTTCCCGTGGAGCGGTCCGGCCATGGTGGCCTTCTTAGGGAGTAGGATGGTGACAATTTATAACCTCGACGTCTGTTTTGGATGCCCTGAATTCCAGGCGCAAAGGCACCTTCGTTCGGCAATGTTATTGCTATTTTTGGTTGGGTTTTGGCCCTTTTGGCGACGCCTTTTGGGGATGAAATTCTCAAAGATTCGTCTTCCCGTGGAGTGGTCCGGCCATGGCAGCCTTCTTAAGGAGTAGGATAATGAGGATTTGTGACCCTGACATCTATTTTGCATGCCTGTAATGTCAAGTGCAAAAGCACTCTCATCGGGCAAGTTTATTAGCTGTTTTGGTGCATTTTTGTTCAATTTTTGTTGTTTTTGAAATTTATGCTCTGGATTCGTTCTGGGGTGGGACGAATTCCTATTGAGAATTCATTCTAGGGTGGGATGATCGCACTAACGAGAGCACTCATCCCAGGTAGGAATGATTATAGGCTCAAAAAGCCTATTTAAAGGCCAAAACTAGGGTTTGGGCTCATTTGCATTTGTTTTTCTGGTGATTTGGAGCTCTGAGGAGGAGGTCAATTCTACGAAGCGAAGTGCTACTAAATTTTTTTGCCACCATGAGTGCACGAACCGGATCAAGTGGCAGAGCCAAAGTGATACCAGTAAGGGAACTCCCCCTTTATTATTTTCTTGTACTAAATTTTGCTATGTTTAATTTTTTTTTTTTTTTGTAATTTATCAAATTAAGAGTGTAAACCCTAAGTTGACAAATTAATTGTTGTTGTTGTACACTGTTTTTCATGATTCTAGCATGCTTATTTTGTTGTCTATTTGCAGTTTGTGAAGAGCCGGTATCGCGTGCCGACTGTGTTTGCTGAAGCGTAGGAGGCGCTAGTTGTGGCTGACTGGGAGTGGCTTGACGCCCTCGGGCTCAAGCAGGTGGCTAGCCAGTGATTGGGGATCGGGCCTACCTGACGGCCCTGATCAAATTTGTGGGATCCTTAGAATAATACTTTCCATCTCCTAATAGGGTATATGACAGTCACTTTGGAGGATGTTTATCGAATTCTTAGGATTCCAATAGACGGACTACCGATCAGGACGACTCCGCGGGATCAGCGGATAGCGGTGCTGACCCGCTGCTTCGAGCATGGGGAGGAGTTGGGGGTGGATGGTCCAGTGGAGATGGCAGAGGTTGACTGCCAGATGGGTGATATTCTAGTTTGATGGTGGTTTGAGAGGGGGGTGTTGGGAGTGAGGCAGGCAGTCGCAGCAGGGGATTATGGTGCGAAGGCACCAGGTGAGGGTTGGGGAGCTCCGCTAGAGGAGGCGAACATGGTGGAGGTGGATGACTCGGGCATGGATTTCGGGGCTCCGGATCAGCCGAATATGTAAGACATCTCAGAGCAGTGGGAGCCAGAGCTAGCTACTATTCCATAGGCACCTATGCATCAGGGAGAGGCAGAGGACATGGAGTCAGGGTTATGCGCTGAGAATGCGCGGTTGGTGGAACTGCTACGGAGGCGATATGAGAAGTTGGGGGAAGCTTTGTAGGAGAGGAATCTCCTACAGGGTCAGCTAGCAAAGCGGTAGAGCGTATTCATTGCACACCATCGGGGGTATGGGGACACCAGCACTGGACAGGAGAGGGATCTCCTATGGATGCATATGGCACAGCACGACGATGCAGTAGCTTGCTATCGTCGATGGGAAGCAGAGTGGTTGCGGTGGGAGGTAGATTGGTCTCGACGGGAGACAGATTGGTCTCGTCATCGGATGGATATGGAGGGAGATATTATCCGCCTCCGTGGGCGGTTACCTAAGCCTCCTGGAGGTGGATGTTCACGTCAGATGAGGGACAGTGGTACTGAGCAGTCAGCATCATCTCATCGTAGGCGATTGGATGAGGGAGGTGGTAGTAGGCATGATGCGGGTGCTAGCAGTAGCCACCCTAAGGGGTCCCATAGGACCCACACCACGGGGGGTAGTTCTCGTCGCACCGATCTTGCATGATCATGGTGGCTGACGCCTTAGGCTTGGGGGTTCTGAGATTTTGGATTTTGGTTGCAGGGTCACATGACCGGTTCTTTGTAGCCTGCAGGCATTTTTGATGATATATACAGATGACTTTATTTTGTTTATGCATATGTGGTGAGTTGATTTTATGCGTGATGATTGATGAACATGGATGTATGCATGTTAAGTTATGGTGATGAATGCATATGTGTTGATGAGTGCAAATGTTTCTAATTTATATGATATGCAAATGAAATGGATGAATTGAATTTGTGATGTTTGGTAGTCGCACCATAGACTGTGTAGAACTTTATGGCTTTTTTTCCTAAGCGATGGCTACGGTGAATAGCTTTTTATGTATACATTTTTTTTGTTTTTTTGTTTTTTTGGTATGGCGAGAATAAAATATAGTAAGTTGGTTTCGAATGCAGTTAAGGTTTTTTGAGACTCAGATGTTTTAACTACCTAGCCATGACTATACTTTATCTCACAAGACTTTTTGAACGAGGTATGAATCGAACTTGTTTTGGACCAAGTTATTTCACATCCCTGTGTGTGCAATTGGGTCCATTTATGTGGTGTTAGGTCAGGATACCGCCAGTTCCAGATAGGCTATCAACCAAACCTGTACTGAGGATCACCTGATTAGCTCCACTAACTCCTTTGTTGTGTTTAGTCAGATTAATCTACGGTGCTATCGTAGGATACCATAAGCTAGCTCATCCACATGCAAACATTGATCTGCACACAAGTTAATGTGACAAATATATCATCATGCGGGAGGTTTACCACCAGTGACCGATAGGCTATCAACCAAACCAGTACTGAGGTTTGCCTCATGACCTATTGGAATGCTGAGAGTTCCAGGGATTCAAGTTCGACTCCCTTATTTTCTTCAATTGTATTGGGATACTTGCTCTTTTGTAGTGATAAAATCACTGTTTATTTTTGTATATATATATATATATATTTTTTTTTTTTGAGCAAGGGATTGTGAATAGTGAGTGGTGATAATCACTATTGTACGTGCTTTTGGATGTATGCACCGTGGTTGTGATGTCAAATTTTGGAGTTTTGACTTTTGCAAATTTTTGATGTTTTTGCAACTTTTTGAGAACTTGGGATTCTTAGGGAATTGGGTAGGGAGGATGCTTGTCCTTTTGTCAACTCTCAGCATTCTTGGGGTCATTCGCATAGGGGGATGAGCAAGATAACCGTTTCGCTTATGGTGACCTGGATTGCTTTGCAGGGTTCATCTTTCGTTCACACAACTTGGGAATGTTTTATGTGTTTTAACTTGTGTTGGGATGCTACGTAACCAGGTGTGATCCAAGTAGAATTCTACCTGCGTAAAATCTGTCTGACTTGGTATAGTATGTGGCTAGAAAGCTAATGATGACTGAATGACAAAAAAATCTTGATAAAAAATAACTGACTATGATGCGGGAGAATATCGTGAATGGCGGTTATAGGTGATGAGCTATTGACAAAGTGGGAAAACAAAATGTGAAAATGATGGTTTTGCCAAGTAATGACAATCTATGGTGCTTCGACCTTTATGACCACAAATATGCAATGTATGGGTTTGATGCTGAATGCGACTATATATTTTTGTATTTTTGAGGGATTGATTTTTGTGAATATGAAGGTGAGATGCAGAAAGGAGCTCTATGCTGTTATGATGATTTTGCGTATGCATGGGAATGAGATGCAAATTTTTGTTTTGTTTTTGATGATTTTGTTGTTTTGTTGTTTTTTTTTTTGGATTTGCTTATTTTTGTGAGTATGAGGATGAGATGCAATAGATTTTTGTATTGTTGTGATGATTTTGAGTATGCATGGAAATGAGATGCAATTTTTTTGTTATTTTTGATGATTTTGTTGTTTTTGAATTTTCTTATTTTTGACCAAGCGATTGTAGGAATCCTTGGAGCATTTTGGGATTGACCAAGCGATTATGGAAATCCTTGGAGCATTTTGGGATTGACCAAGCGATTGTGGAAATCCTTGGAGCATTTTGGGATTGACCAAGCGATTGTGGAAATCCTTGGAGCATTTTGGGATTGACCAAGAGATTATGGAAATCCTTGGAGCATTTGGGGATTGACCAAGCGATTGTAGGAATCCTTGGAGCATTTTGGGATTGACCAAGTGATTACGGGAATCCTTGGAGCATTTGGGGTTGACCAAGCGATTGTAGGAATCCTTGGAGCATTTTGGGATTGACCAAGCGATTACAGGAATCCTTGGAGCATTTTGGGATTGAAAAAGCGATTACAAGAATCCTTGGGGCCTTTTGGGATTGACCAAGCGATTGTGGAAATCCTTGGAGCATTTGGGGATTTACCAAGTGATTGTAGGAATCCTTGGAGCATTTTGGAATTGACCAAGCGATTACAAGAATCCTTGGAGCATTTGGGGTTGACCAAGCGATTATAGGAATCCTTGGGGCCTTTGGGGTTGGGCTATGGCTTGTTTAAATGTGGAAAGGCCACAAATGACTGATGTTCAAGGGTTCTAGTTCCTTGATTCCGTCAAGAGAGGCTAGCCGGTATGTTCCAGGGACTATTTTGCTATCAATGACATAAGGACCTAACCAGTTTGCCACGAACTTGTCCCTTAATTGAGGTGACAAATTAGAGTTCTGCTGGTTCTCTTTCAAGACCAAGCCACCAACCTGAAAGTCCTGCAAGTGAACTTTCATGTTGTATGCTCTCTTAAGTCACTCTTGATAGATACGTAAATGCTCGAGAGCATTGACGCGTCTCTCGTCAAGCAAGGTAAGCTGGTCTAATCAGGGTTGTCGTGCAATGTCATCATCGATGAACTCATGCATTGATATGCGCAGGGAAGGAATTTCCAACTCGAGAGGCATGACTACCTCGAAGCCATACACCAACGAAAATGGAGTTGCCCCAGTGGGTGTCCGAATGCTAGTGCGATAGGCCCACAAGGCAAGTGGGATCTGAATGTGCCAATCCTTATGATTATCTATGACTATCTTTTTAAGGATGGCAACTAGCATTTTGTTCGACGCCTCTGCTTGCCCATTTTCCTGTGGATAATAAGGTGTCAAAAAACTGTGCTGAATTTTGTACTTTATGGTCAAAGCACGCACATATTTGTTCTTGAATGACGTCCCATTATTCGATATTATCTTGGATGGAATACCAAAATGACATATGATGTTATGCAAAAGGAACTCCACAATGCGGGGTCCAGTCGTAGAGGTTAGCGAAACCGCTTCCACCCACTTGGTGAAACACTCTGTGGCCGTTATGATAAACGTGTGACGATCGAAAGACGTAGGGGAGATATTTTCGATGAGATCTAAGCCCCACTGTAAAAATGGTCAAGCCGACTGGATCGACTGCAAGGCCTGGGAAGGTACGTGTGTCAAATTGGCATGATGTTGACACTTTACGCACTTCCTGACATATGCACAACAATCTCACTCTAAAGATGGCCAATAATAACCCATGCGAATAATACGCTTTGCGATGACCATACCGCTGAAGTGGCCACCACATGTACCGTCGTGTGCTTGGGTGATTGCCCAAGCAGACTCCTACTGGTCCAAGCAACAGAGGAGAATCCCTTCATAGCTTCGATGGTACAAAATGTCTCCTAACAAGACATGCTTTGTCGCTTTTTGTTTGAATGATCATTGTGCGGCATGTGTCAATCCAAGCGGGAGGTTACATAACTTGAGGTAGTCCCTGATGGGTGCATACCAATCCTACTGATTGGAAACCTTGACAGTATGAATAGTCGATCCCTCTTGAAGTTCATCCCTAGCGAAAGCTGATTGAGAGAGAGCTTGTAAGAATAGCGTGGTATTTTTATTAATGGGAGTAGGGGAGAACAAGGACCACCAGTTGGCATGATTCAAACGATCACGGATTCAAGAGAACCTGTCCATGGACGGCTTAATCTAGATCGAGTGGATCCCTGGTGTTAAATCAGAGCTTGCTCGCTCCATCGCTGATTGCGATAATGTTTTGACTTGAATGGTTGTCATTTCACCAGAAATATCTTATAGGATTAAGGACCCTAAGGAGGCCATAGTGTTCGCAAAATGATTCGATGATCGAGGGAATGCCTCGAGGTCATACCATTCAAGCTTTGCCAGGAATTTGTCCACAAGGGCTTTACAGGCCTGTAGAAATGGGCATTTGCATTGGAATACCCCTTTGACTTGGTTGACGATTAACAGCGAATCACCAAAGATATTCAATCCTTTAATGTTCATAGTGATTGTTGTCTGAAGACCTATGAGCAAGGCTTCATACTCTGCATTATTGTTGGTGCACGGGAAATTTAATTTAAATGACAGGGGCATTGGATTACCCTGCGGTGTGAAGAATACTATTCCCTCGCTACCACCTTGCTCACATTTAGAACCATCAAAAAATAGGGTTATGTTAGCCTGTGACTCAGGCTCGTCAAAATCTGGTGATTCTTGATACATGGAAGACCCCATCATCGGGTAGTTCTATGACCAGAGGCTGATTGTCTTCGAGAGGAGCCTCTGCTAGTTGATCGGCTATGACCTGACCTTTTATGGATTTCTGTCCAACAAATTCTATGTCAAATTTTGTCAACAACATGATCCATTTCACCGTGGGGCTACTATGATAAGTACGACTCATCATGTACCACAATGGATTCTCCTTAGACACAACATACGTCTTGTTGCTCAGCATGTAATGGTGCAACTTTTTGGTAGCAAACACCACTACCAAGCAAAGTTTTTCAATGTATGCATAGTTAAGTTCATAGCTGACCAGGGTGCGGCTAAGATAGTAAGTAGCCTGTTCTCTATGAAGTTCATTATTCTGGGCCAGCATGGCTCCCAGTGCCACCTCGATGAGTCGAGATGTATAAGTAGAACGACACTCCTGGTCTAGGTGGTGCCAATACTGGCAGTGAAGCCAAGTATTGTTTAATGTCGTCGAAGGCTGACTGACACTCGTCATCCTAGTGAAATGCTACCCCCTTGTGCAACAACTTGTTCATTGGTCAGCACTTGTCAGATAACTATGCTATGAAGCGCTTGATCGACACGACCTTTCCCTGTAGGCTTCTAAGCTGCTTGATGGTAGTTGGCAGAAGCATTTCAAGGATTGCCTTGGCTTTGTTTGGGTCCACCTCGATACTTCATTTTGAGACTATGAAACCCAAGATTTTTCCATATGTGATGTCAAAAATGCACTTCTTGGGATTCAATCTGACTCTATGTTCCATGAGGTGAACGAGGATCTTGCTTAAGTCATCGAGATGATCTGGGCGCAAAAGAGATTTGGCCGACAAATCATCCATATAATCTTCCAACGTCTTGTGCATGTAATCATGGAAGATGTATGTCATGGCACGTTGGTAGGTGGTGCCAGCATTTTTAAGGCCAAAAGGTATGACCTTATAACAAAATGTCCCCCAAGGCGTTGTGAACGCAATTTTTAGTTGGTCCTCGGGATTGATACAAATTTGATTGTATCTCGAGAAACCATCCATGAGGGAAAGAATTTCGTGACCTACTGTAGCATCTACCAATGTGTCAATGTTCGACAAGGGAAAATCATCCTTAGGACTCACTTTGTTTAGATCTCAAAAATTAGTGCATATGCGAATCCTCCCATTAGGCTTCTTGATGGGCACCATGTTGGATAGCCATGGTGGATAATCCATGCAGATGACAAATTGTGCATCCAACAACTTTTGCAATTCGTCTTTGACCATTAAGGCCACTGTTGGGTGCATCTTGCATAGTTTTTGCTTAACTGGCTTGACTGTCGGATCAAGCGTTAGATTGTGCGTGACTAGCTGCGGGTCTAGTCCCACCATGTCTTTGTATGACCATGCAAAAACCTCCTTCTTCTCTTTGAGAAGGGTAATGTAGTCAGCTCGCTCTTTAAGGGATAAACTTACCCCCAACTTGATGATCTGTGGATTCATTGGGTCTGAGCCGATGTCTACGTCAGTCTTCTCCTCGACTGACATGTGGGATCCGTCCTCCAACTGATGTGGAGTCGGGATCAAATGGATATCATTTGCTAAGTTAATATCATCGTTAAGAACCTCGAGCTCCTCTTTAGCATGGAATATATCCTGAGTTGGCCCAGGGGTAAAATGAAGCATTTCATCGAAAGACCAATACTCGGATGGGGATGGAGGGGAATTGACGTGATCCCAGTCGATAGCATCTATGTCTAGAGACAATGACTGTGCTGGATCGGCCAGATTATGTATGGGGGTAGTTAATTCAATGGAGATCATGTTGATGGAATGATTTTGGTCTCCATTACCGTGTGTGCGGTTGCTCAGACATCCTGGATGCTCTCTATGCTCTGGATTCGGCTCTAGAGGGACGGGCACGAATGGATTGGCCCTATGTGCGGATAAGAAGACAGGGTCAGCCCTCGGCACTAATGGCACTATAGGGTATCTGGGTGAAAGGTATGCTTCGTATGCCCAGAGTAGCGGGTCCAATACTTGGTTCCACCGCGCTGGGTCTATGTACCACTCATGCCCAAGCCTTATGTTTAATTGTTTGAACAAGTCGTTAATTTACAAGGGGTATGGTCATCGCATTTGCCACATGTGATTAAGATATGTCATTTCTATTTTGTCTTCATAATCACTATCGAAGATTCAAAGGCCTTCGTTGGCTCCGACTGCTTGCGGCATTGAAGGCTCGCCTTGCTCAAGCAAATTGATCTGTCCCCATTGAGGTTGTTCTGCTCTCTACGGGGAGACTTGATTTCCTTGGAGTGGCGCTTGCTCGATAAGAGCATCCAAGGGGAACATTGTCAATAGGTTTTCTTGATAATCATCCATGGGGATCACCTGTGAGTGATTGTTATCTGATTCAAAGGGGTCCCATGGTGCTACCTCATATTCCAATTCGTCCTCTGAGGACCCTTCTTGCCATTTTCTAGACTCTCCTTGAAAATGAGCTCTCGATCTTTCTCCTCTCTTGAGCGAAGGGAAGGGATTGCTATGGCCAACAAGGTTGATTACTGTTAATGGGAGATAATCCCTCAATGTACATATGGTATTAGGGTTGGCATATGGATCTGATGCCAATCCCCCCTTGTTGCCTATCCCTAGGCCTTGCATGTTCTCTACCAAGATGTCCAAGGGCAGGGGGTGGTTGAACCCTACTCTTGACTTGTCATACGACATTTGGTATCTTGGTTGGCAAAGAACACGTATCCCCTGCTCATATCTGCCTAACCCAAATCTGTGCCAATTGCATTGGCCAAGGTATCTCAGAGCAAAGTTTAGGTTAGAAAAATAATTAACATTTTTAGCAAAATGCTCTTCATCCTCGTCCTCTTGCGTGCATGGTGCAATGCCATGATCAAGGCCCCCATACACAAAATTTGTCTGGTTCGACGGGTAGCCTAGGGGAATAATAGTGCCAATGGGGAGTCAAGGTCTCCCCATGTCCTGCATGGACTCTAGTGTGGGTGTTGCTATAATATTCCGCACCAGATACTCCCCCAATCCCGTATTGGCCATTTCAATGTTGATCATTGGTGGTTGAGGGGGAGGGAATGGAAGTTCTCCTTGAGTCCACTCCATGTCGGGTGGACTAGGAGCCTCGACTTCCATTTGACTAGGCATTTGCTTCGTAGAGATAGTTGATACTGATGGCAGTGTCTCTTCCAAAGGTTTTGCCTCTTCCAGGGGTTTCTTCACTTTGACCTTCTGTTTGGCCCTCAAATATGGTGTTGTTGGTGGAGGACCAGACGATGAAGACAAACCCAGATGGGGTTGTGAAGAACTTGTTAACGGGGATGCTTGCGAAATCGGACCCTGTTTAGATGGATTTAATTGGAAGTCCAAATGCGTCGATGGCAGGGTCGATTGTGGCATCAACTTGATACGTAGTTGTTATACCATCATTAATTCTCAATGAATTTTTCAATCCGGGGCAGTGTACAAGGCTATCTACGGAAGAAGAAGTGAAACAGCTATAACTTAGGTCAATCTAGAGCAACAGGTCTTATTGGTGGAACCGGTTGTGTGGGGGTTTTAGGACATTCCTATTTCTAAATTGCATGAATTAAACCTTAATCTAAGTTGCGGAATTGGAAACTAATCATTAACTACAAAAATAAAGTCCTAATTACAATTGTAGAATGAGACCTAATTATATTGTAGAAATAATTATTGCAGAATTGAAAGTTTGATCCTAATTGTAGAAAGGAAATTTAATTACTTTTGTAGCAATGAAAGTCTAAATCTAATGTGGAAATAAAAACTGTCAAGACTCTGTAACAGAAGGTTGTCAATCTTCTGTGCAAGGTTTGACATCAAAACATAAAATGCAGGAAATTGCTAAAAAAAAGAAATTCGGGAATAACGATCGAAATAAATTGGAAGCTTTACTGAAAGTAAAGATTACAACTAAAACATTAAGCACATGTTTAATCTAAACATAAATAAACTAAGATCACAAATATTGTCAGCTGTTTACAAGCAATTGAAATAACAAGTTCTACAACTCATTCTGTTGTAGTAAAATCAGAATAAAAACCTGCTTGTTAGTCCTCCTCCTAGGTTTGGAAGTGGCCAGCCTCCTTATCCAGAAGAAGGTATAAGTCTCTCTCTCTCTCTCTCTAAATCTTAATCACACTCATTTACAAACAATATGAAATAGAACTGGTGCACTTTATTGATTAAAGAACATGATTACAATAATTTTGCTAAAAACCTGTTACAGGACTGTAACAGTCAAATTCTACCTATTTTCTGCTTCTTCCTAGCTTCCTTACTTTCTACTTCCTGCTGCTACTACTCCCTAGCTCAACCTGAATGGGAGAAATATTTATAGATGTCCTAAGTTCTGATTACAAACAAAGAATATCTCAAAATATTTAATCCTACAATGTTGCAACAAATTCTAGTTTTATCCTAGAAGAAGATTAAAACTTGATCTTTCCCTTAATGATGGCTTTGGTCAGCAATGACGGCAAAAAAAGATGGAAGATATTTTCCTTTACCTTTTCCAACCTTTATTTCCCTTTTTCTGGCTTCAAAAATCGATCAACAAGTCAAAAAGCACATTTTGTTTTCATTCCGAAGATAAGTGGCTTCATTTCGAAGACAATGCAATTCTCATTCTGAAGATCGCTCATTTCGAAGATACTGCATTCTTCATTTCGAAGATCACTCATTCCGAAGATACTGCATTCTTCATTCTGAAGATCCGCTCATTCTGAAGACACTGCATTCTTCATTTCGAAGATCTGCTCATTTCGAAGATATCTGTTCATTTTGAAGATACTTTGGAATGAACAAATGTGTGCTTTTCCAGTGATTTCTTCTGCATCTTTTAGGTGGGTTATCTCTTAAGATCAAATTCCAATGGTCTTCGTCTCTTTCCACATGTGAATTCCATGCCTTGCTATTTATGGACCATGTGGAATTTACATGGGAAAGACCCGTTGCATAGCAAGGTCATGCGGATTTAGGTGAAATAATTTCTTGAGACAAATCAAAACATGATTAGTGAAATGCTGCTATTATTCTAAGCATATCCCATTTTAGAAAATCATAGCAAAAAGAACACAAAACTATGCAAAAAGTTGTAAAATCAACATATAATATTCCAAATACATTGATCATGCAAAATGGTTAATATACAACATATTGAATCAACTTAACTAACATATCAGATAAAACATAAGATTTTATAAGCATTTTTAGTTTTCAAAACATATTATGATTGAGGCATTTCCAGGCCTCATCACAACTGCACTGCATTACAATATTTGAAGGGTTCTAAGTCCGTCGGGACTACATGCACCTCCCCTTCAAATGTGTACTTCAAGCATTGGTGAGCTATCGAAGGGACACACTTCATGTCCCTGATCCTTGGCTGGCCCAGCAAGATGTTGTAGGCCATCTCACCTTCCAAGATGTGGCACAATGTGGGTATGATCTTTTTTCCCACTTGGATTGGTAGGACTATTGTGCCAACTATCGAGCCGATTGCGTCATTGAATGCTCGCAGAGTGTAGGTGGAAGCTGTGATGTGAGATGTGGGCAACTTCAAATGCTTTAAGGCTGCAGTTGTGATGATATTACTATACGAGCCAGTGTCTATCAACACCCTCTTGTATGGGATCCTATTGACCCACGCGATAACGTACAGGGGTGGATCCGCCTTGTCATCAGTCATTGATCTCAATTCATCTTCTCGAAATGTGATGACCGACTCAGTGCATCGCTTGAAATGCCCCACAAATTTGTTGAAAGAATTTGTCTCGTGGGGCTGTAACTCGATGGTTTTTAGAATATCCATTAGAGCTTCCTGATGGGGTATAGATTGTTGTATAAGCTTGTATATGGAGAGCCTAGCCGATGTGGTCCTCAAACTCTGAGTGAGTTTGGTTTGAAGTGTGGCCACTGGTCTAGGTGGAGGAGGTTGTGCAAGGTGATATTATGGTTGGGACATTGTTGGCACCTCTCTTGCAGCTACGACAGGAGTATTCATGCTCGGATACCTCCTGTTATGAGTCACTATACTTATCATCCCTACATACCCCTGCATGGGGCAGTTTTGTGTGACCTCGTTAACTTGTAGGGTCTTTGCCTGCAGAGCATGAGCAGGCAAGGGGTCTTTGAAGATCTCCATTTGTTGATTTCTTGGTGTGACGGGATTATCCACCGCTAGTGTCTTGTTATCAATTAGGTCTTGCACCAAGCTCTTAAATTTCCAACAGGCATTTAGGTCATGTACCTGTCACCTATGGAACCTACAGTACAAGTCCTCTCTATACCCCTTAGGCTTGGGTACGTTGGGATCTATAGTCTGAATCTCTGGCAGGTTAATCAAGTTTACCACTAACAAGCAGTCAAACAAGGAGTCCCTGGACTCTGTGTAGGGTGTGAATTGTCGCCTAGGGTGACGCTGCTGATTCTGCTCTTGCCTCTGATTTTCTCTATCATAGTTGTTGGGAGGCACTGCCTGATAATTATCCTTTTGAGGCTGAGTTGCTTGCACAGGTTTAGGGATGTTGATTGCAACTTGGTTAACTACAGTGGGTTTTTGTTGCATGGTCCCAGCTTTAGTGTTTTTAGTCCACTCTTTTTTCTTAGGCTTGGCTATCTTGCCATCCTGTATTTTGATTTCTTCAATAATTTTGGCCTGTGCCAGAGCTTCTTCTAGGGTTGCATATTGTTGCAGCTACAATAGCACAAAGATCGATCTCAAACAAATTTTTGAGAACATCTGAGTGAGGTCAGACATAGGAGGGAGGTAGGGCAGCTTCGAGAGCAATGTCCTCCACCGATTCCCATAGGCTGCCATGTTCTCCTCCTCATATTGCCTGAGGTTGGCTAAGTCACTTAGTGACGTCTTCTTCTTGGTATTGAAGGTGAAGCGTTCGAGGAACGCATCCACTAACTGATCTAAATTATTAATGTTGTGCTTTGGTAACTGAGTAAACCAATCTGAGGCAGGGCCTATGAATGTGGTTATGAATGTTCTCAATAACAAAGCATCATTGTCCTGAATGTCGAAGCATTGGCTCAGGAACCTCGTCACATGCTCTTGGGCATCCTCCTCACCTCTAAAGGTTGCCAACTGAGGCAGCTTAAAGTGCTCAGGATAAGGAGGTGCTGGCACTGACGGATGCACAGGATGACTGCGGAGCTAGCGTAAAGTGGGCTTTTGAGGCCTAGAAGTTTTGGTTTCCACAAGCTCTAGATGCTCTAGCAACGCTTTGTATGCATCGAAAGATTTAATATCTTCCTCTTTGGTTTGCTCCCATTGTGGGTTGTGGGAGACTTGAGGCCTCTGAAGGGGAGGCCAAATGGCGACTCCTCCGCATAGGTAGGGCATTTCGGCCCGCTCATCTTCTTGCTCATATTCCTTGTAAGCTTCTTGAGGAGTCTTTGGACGGGAACTATGATCTTGGGTGGGTCCCCATAGAGGGTACCCGTCGTTGTTCTGGGGAGTGGCCTCCCGCTTAGGTCTATGAGGTCTCGGAGGCAGCACTTGGTAAGGTCACGGAGGCCTATCTCGCACCAAGGGATTATGCCTCTCATATGGTTGCACCCTTTGGGTGCGAGGGGTCAGGACCCTCTCAGGCACTGGGTTATGCAGCAGCTCGTCTGTTTGGCACCTAATGTGCTCTTTGCTAAGGTGATATAAATGCTCTAGCTGTTGTTGATCTTGCTCAAGCCGCATGATCTGCGCTTGGCGAGTGACATGTCTGGCGACTTCCAGGTCGATTTGTTCTGCCATCTTGAGCCTAGGAGGCCTAGATGCCTCTCCTATGTACTTACCTCGGTCATGGTGATTCGAGATCTCAATAGGTCACTTCCCTCTGTCGAGGTTGACGACATTTACCTGAGGCTCTGGCCTCAGTGGGTGATCATGGTATCTAGCTGGTGCAGAAGCGCATGGCCCCCACGTTGTATCTTGCTCTTGAGGAATGTAATCATCTTCCTCATGCTCCATTTCATATGTGTGAAAAGGGCAGGCAGATTTGGCTCGCTCGGTTCGAAGAGCCTTACGCTCTAGATTTTGTCTATTGGTTCTAACAGTGATGGGGGGCAAAGGAGGGATGCCATAATCATGTGGCCTCTCCTCATGGACACTATGCCACTCTAGCACTTCATTGTGTGGTGGCCACTCATATCGGGCTTCTAAGGGAGCCTTCTTATCTATGTTGAGCGCCACGTGTAAGGACTCCTCCTGAAAGGGGCTATGATGAACGGGTGTGTCCCTCAAAGGGGTGTCCCTATAGTTCCATCTTGACATGGACTGATGCGGACTCTCTTGCGGGTCAAGCTGCCAAGGTGGTATGACCAAGTCCTTGGTGCTGTAGTGGAGGCGACTTGTGCCCCCTTGTACACTTTCTGTAGCTTTCGCCCTTGATTGGGATTGGCTACGTGTGTACACCATAGTGGTGCTCTCTACAAGCTATGTAGGTTTTTATCTTTTTTTTTTTATTTTTTATGCTACACTAAATACAAAAAAGGAGCACACACATACACAAACAGTGATTATCTCGTTTAAAGATTGAGGGTGTGTCCTAAACCTGGTTTAGTGTGTTTTGATTTTTTTGTTTTTGTTTTTATTTCTGAAGGTTTTTAAAGAACATTTAAATGCAAAATGAGGGCTCTTATGACTCCCAAAATTGGTCGCCCCTTTGATATACCATTGCCAGGCCGATATACCAACCTCTCTATATACCCGCCCTTACGTGAGGGAAACTATAGGTACATGAGAGCAGATGGTACGTGGAACGTAGGTGGTACGAAAGGGGAATCGCCCTGTTTATGACACCTACCATAGAATACTTATCCTCGTGCATTGGGAATCACCCCAGCTACACTCGGTCAGCTTTCGTTAGGATTTACGTCTAGCAACAGTTGCGATCGGGGTAATGGATGCAAAAACCAAGCCAAGGTGGTGATGAAATCCACCGTTGGTCTTGATCAAGGGCTAGGGTTTTATGACCAGTGCCTTGGTTTTTAATTTGCCACATGGTGTGTGGGGTTCCTTTTATTTTTCAAAAGGAAACAAGCAAACGACAAAAGGAAAACTTTCCCTAAGCAAACAAATAATTCAAAACAGAAACACTAAAAATAGCAAATGATAGAGAAAGTGCAGAATCCTTACCTCTTCTTTGCTCGAACCTTCTGATTCTGAGTCTCTATCCTGAAAATGCGCAAATATAAATTCATCCCTAGGTCAGATGAATAATAGAACTGAATTCGTCACAGGGTGGGGCGCATTCCCATTCGTCCCTAGATGAGACGAATTACAGTTCTGTGTTCACCACAGACTGGAACGAACAGCAGTCCCGCGTTCCAAAAAAAGAGATACCTACAAAACAAGGAAAATTTTGATCATATTTCTGATCCAAAAAGGTAGAGGACATGGTCCCACCGTGATCGCCACTAAAAGCACGAGGATATGAAAACAAGAAAGGAAATACTCCAAGCATGATGCAAAAATGAAGCTAGACTTGATGCTAAATCCTACGAACTAAAACGCATGAAATGGAAAGAGCATGAATTGAAAACCAAATGAAATAACAGCCCTTCTCTTTTATTGATGTATTCCACAACTCGGTTACAATTCGCATCCTCCCCTTTTAGGGGCGAGGCGTGTTAAATTCATCTCTTGGTTACATCCATGGATAGCCTTCGTTCTTCCGCGTGCCCACATGTAATATGGGCGGACCAAAATGTTGTTGTCACTTATGTTTAATAATTTTGATTCCTGAATGCTCCTCTGATGTTCTGGTATTGATTTCAAAGAAACAAAAGATAATCAATAGCACCTACGGATAAAACAAAACATGCAATCCCCAAGCCTGCAATAAATAAATGAGAAAAATGAATTAAACTAAGACTAAAATGAATCCAAATGTTCTAAAAATTTGACAGGGGAATCAGGACATCACCAGGAGGGCACTACAAAAAGAACAGTCAGGAAATTCCTTGCCTATTTGAATTCGCTCCAGGGCGGGACGAATTCACCTACAACAAAATGCCGAAAAGGTGCTGTCCCAAATGTCTAGCCTAGAGATCTCAAAAATACCTAAAAACTTGTGGTTAGCTAATTGGGGGTATTTTGGGAAGACCCAGATGGTCGGATTTTCCCAATTTGACCTTTATCAATGGTAATATGATGACGCTACCTGCAAGTTAGTAAAAGCGAACAAATATAGAAACACGATCAAAATTATTTAAAACGAGACAAAATTTAAATGACAACCTATCTAAGCATCATAGATTTTAATGCAAAATATGAAAATTATAGAAATAAAAATCTTCTATAGATCCTCAATCGCTCCTAAAAGGGACGATTAGGCCTGCAGCAGAGCAGGGCGCCCGGACGGTCCGTCCACCGTTTGGGGCCTGATTTCGGCACCAATCCACTTGGGATGGGTCTGAAATCCCTTACAAGGTGTTTTCAAAAAATTGGGTGGTATACTGTGGTCAAATTTTTGGTTTTGGGCTCAAAATTCGCCCTTCCACTAGTCACCCAATGACCTCCTCTCTAAAAGATATCAAGGATGTGAAGGGTACAAATCGCACTAGGGTGTATGGGGAAATAAAATGGCAGCACTTCGTTGCTCACAATTGCTCTATCTTACTCCTTTTGGGGTGGGAAAACCCACCAATTTATAGACCTGGAGGTCTTTGGGGATGAGCATGCAGGGGCGCCACTTGGCAGCCATGCCCTTCCAGGGGAGGGAATATTCCTCCCTGATTAGGGGCTTCATGACTGCCACTGTGACAGCCTCTATCGCTCAAAAATGCTCACCCATGCTCCCATGAAATGGAGGCATTAAGTGGTGGATCTGAGCTACCATTTGTCAAGATTTGAATTTTTGCTAGTCAAACTTGCAATTTGCCCCACCCCGGAGCGAATTATGAATTCGTCCCTGGGAGGGACGAATCCCAATTTGAATTCGTCCCTGGGTGGAACGGATATTGAGCAAAGTTCCTGAAGGTGCCAAATTGATTTCTAACCTTCCAAAACTACTGTGAGAGTGGTTAGGACCACTGTTTGACCTTTGGGGTCTGCCCTTGGGGATGTGTGTGTCAATGCAATCAGTGTTTGCAGTCACATAATTGGATTGGTGCTTTTTTTGTGTCTATAGTAGCATTAAATATTTACAACAAAAATAATGAGTCCAATGGTCGAATGTGCAAGTGACAATGAGGATTTCCAATGGTCAAAATGTGGAAGTGCCAATGATGACTCCCAATGGCATTAGTAATGGGCAACTACATTTAAGAATTTCAAAGGTAACAAAGGTTACAATGATCATTTATTTAGTGTGACATGACACGAAATATGACCACGTCTGCAGGACTAACCGAAACTTGGCTGACACGAAACATGTGCCACAATAATTTTGAGGTGCACATGGCATGATAGTTTTTAAGGTGATGAAACATGCATACGAGGTGGAAGATACCTAGGACAATGACGACAAGTGATAGGTGACTGGGCATAAGTTCACGATAGGAAGTGGGATGATTGGAGACTGAGCACGATGATGAAATTGATGCGATGCAATGGTCGATGGCGAACAGATGTTCGGGTGGTAAGATCAAGGGATTGATAGATGCAGTGATCTGACACAAATACATGGACCTCAATGTATGGTGATGTAGATATGGAAAAATAGGATTGTCGAGGATAAGTTATTGATTGAGCTAGCACTGTTGGGGTAGGGCAGCAAGAAGGTAGGATTTTATCCAGTGTAGATGGGGTAAATATGTGGCATGAGATCAAAGGAAGGGGTCGACAGGAGGTAATGGATGAGAGGGTTGACATCTGGGGAAATATTCAAAAGGTGGAAGTTGGAAGATAGTGGTATGGGTTGAGATAGCCATTGCAAGTTGTCTATCCAACAAGGTGAGGCCCTCCCATAATAAACCCCAAATAGGTAGAAGCCTATTGCATGTGGGATAAGCATGCAAGAAAACTAATTTAATACTTCCTTGCCCGAAAAAAATCCTACCCTCATCGGCAATGAAAAAATTGACCAAAAAAACTATGTGCAACACCAGATATTTCAAAACCTTAGAAAATGGAGAAATATTTCATGTCGAAAGGTTAGATGTAGTCGAAACTAATATAAATCATGCTAGAAGTTTAATTAAATGTCGAAAAATAGTTAGAAACACTAGAAAAACCATGGAAGAGGCTAAATCAGGCTCAGACAAGTTGTGGATGTGCAAGTGGTCATCGTCATCTATAGTGAACATCACCAGAAATATGGATGGCATCATTACAAGTTGGATAAAGCACCTAACACCAAAGAGCTTGACAACATTGAAAAGGAAATCGTAGGCGAGAAATTGATGTGAGCACATCAAAATGTAGAACATCCATAAAAAATGGATGGAGTGGATTTTGAAATGGTGTTTTTGTGGTGCCAACTAACACAATCATTGTGGTGGAGGCCACAACGAAGGTCAGGAGTGATGGAAATGCATGGAAACAAAACAAGTAACTGGAATTTCAAGGAGACCATTGAAAAATAAAATTGATGCACTGAAATACTTTAGTTGGTGATGAAATATGGTAGAGCAGGATCACAACGATGTAGGCGACAAACATAGGTTGGTGGTTGTTCGATCAAATATGTGGTGGACGTACGATGATCCACCAGCAAAAACATACAAATGGAAGGTACATAGTGGATCCTCACGCGAAAGAGGTATACCATCAGGTGTAATTGTCAGAGTGGCACCGTAGATAAATAGTAAGGTGCCAAAAAGTAGTGTCATTGTATGGCCGAAATGACTCTATGGATCATCATGAAAAAGTGCCATCGATATGTGTAAATTAGGGCTGAAAAGGCCACCTGGATCAAGGGCAATGAGCACATCAATAGAGGGCAACCAAAAACAACAATGGTATCCTATCTCGATATAATACTATGGACAGTTAAGTAGAGGCTGCAGCGACAATGCTCATGGTAGAAGGACGAGTGGGGGACTTCGAAGGCACGAGTGTGTAGTAGAGCTCATCGAATGATGCAAGAAAAAAAATGGACAATGAATGTATAGTTGAAGCCATGGTGGATCAAGCCACAGAAAAGAGTCTACAATGGCGGTAATGCTCGAAGGAAAAGGATACCATTGGTAATGCTGAATGGAAGGAGAAACAAGTAGAAATATATATGATGGTGGCCATGGAGGTAAATGGTACCTTTGGTGCCATAAAACTATTATGATAAGGCCATGGGTTGTGTTTAAGAGGACCATACAAAGTGGTGGTAAAAATGAGGGTGAAGATACATCTGATGCATGAAGTGGAACGAGTGTATGGATAAAGGAGAAAGCCATGAGAAGAGATGACATGGGGGTGAAGGAATTTATGAGAGGCCATGAAATTTCACATGAAGATGCAAAATGCATATCCATGAACACATCTTCCATTGATAAAATAACTGCAACATCATTGTCATCTTCTAGATCTACAGCAGACACCAAATCTTCAAAGGAGCTTAGATTCGCAACCAAAAAATTGTCAATACCATTAGCAACATCATCTAATGGCAAGATGGTGGGCCTTTCACCCACAGATCCTAGTTCAAATCTAGGTGTTGCTTTCTAGTTTTCAACAAATTCTTCTTCTTCAATAGGAAGGATTTCATCTCCCAGTGTAGTAGGAATATTTTCATCTTCAGCAGATGCAAGTTCTACTACAATTATGGCATCTTGGAGCAACTAAAACTCAACATTGAGTTGTTGATATTTTTCAAAAACTTCTTCGAGTTTCTCTCTTTTTCAGTTTCACTCAGAAGAAGGATGATGGACCTTTTACCCATAAACCCTGGTTTGCTTCCAGGTATTGATTCAGAGTTGTCAGCTTCAACAGATACCATAGCATCGATTAGAATGGCTTTTTGAATCAACTAAAATTCAACATCGATCTCTTTGTACCATCGAGATATTTCATCCAAAAAATAGATCAAATTTAGCAGCATGGTATCAAAGGAATGATAAATCCAAGGGTGGATACCTGAATCAAATAACTAAAGTTCAGGAGTCAGATGGATCTAGCTAGCTAAAGGTCAGGGATCCTAGTGAGAGTTTTTTGAATGAGGAGTTCTTGAATGCGTGTGTGGAAAATGGAAGAGTGTTCCTTCAAGACCAAGATCCGTTGGTGGTTTTCTCATACTATACTAGACTAGAGGAAGAGGATACTCACCTATATAATGCTCGATTTTAATACCACTGATACAAAATGAACATTCGAGATCAAGAATGCAAGAATGAGCATGATGAAAAACTATCTATTACATTAATCAAAAACATATTTATAGGTATATATGCCTTTACAATTGGCATTTAATACGGATGATCTATGTGAGTATTAAATACAATCCTAACCCCTATCAGACCCATAGAAAAGAGGTTTAATATTCATATGGGGTCCTACAAGTCTCTCTTTCTAAATACATATTTATACCTTATCTCTAAATTTGACTTGATATGGGATTTGATGTTGGTCATGGCATTATATGTATTTTTATTCATATTTTCCAAGAGGTCATGGACCTATTCTTGGATATATTGAATTTGTTCGACAAATTGTGCTACCTTTCCTTCTTCTTTCTATGTATGAGGTGAATATTCTATGAGTTACACATGGAGATCTATAATAGTTGTTTCGAAGGGATGGAACCCAAAATAGACATGAAATAGGTTGTGTTTGGTAGAACTATGCAAAGCTTGATTATAACCATATTGAACTTGTGTTTGGCCATCAATCTAAATATGAAAGGCTCTAGTCTTGGTAAACTTGATTTCCATCATGCTCCATGCAGTGGACTAAAAATACTCAAAAACTTGCTATCCCTATTAGAGACAATGGACCATGGCAAGCCAAAGTTGAGCCACACATGACTAAAATAAAGTGTGTTATTCTTCTTAGCTAAAATGGACTTCTTACAAAGAATTATGATAGCCATTTTTAAAAAATATCAACTAACATAAAACAACAATTATTACTATGCTAATATGTGGATGCACCTAAAAATAAATCAATAGAAATAGATTGCCAAGGCTTGAATGACATGACAATGGTGTATATAGTCTCTACTTCTTATTGTGAAGATATGTTAAAGCTACAAGGTAATGTTTATTAGCTAAGTTATTAATTAATTGTTATGAGGCTTTAATAAGACCTCATTAGAATAGTTTCTTTTAATGTGTAATGTCATTTCATGTTCATTTGAATTTCATGTAATATGGATTTGGGAACCCTAACCCTAACCTTAATCTCATTTTTCTCAATATATAATTCCATAACACAAAGATAGAGATGTGCTTTTGCATTCTCTCCATTATCATAAATCTTCTCCTCATTATTTCTTGTTTCATGCGATTGAGCTTGGGCACATATCATTGATCCTTGATACAAGTGGTATCGGATCTTAGATGTGCTCCCCTCCCACAACCAAGCTTGGAGAAGCATTGCATTTTCCTCCTCTCCTCCTCTACAAATTTATGTGTTGAATTAAAGGAGAGCATGAGGATGTTGCATGAGGTTTCATAAAACCTCCATGGATTTTTTTTAGCTTGCATCTCTATATGCAGGTATCCAAAATTTGGATCTGATCGAGTTTGGTAACCTTTGTGTAAATTGACCGTGTTCATTTTTTATACAACCATACAATATCCAAAATCTAGATATGACTAATTTTGATGGCCTCTATGTAAACTAATTGTGTTCATTTTTAAACAACCATACAATATCTAAAATCTACATCTGACTGAGTTCAATGGCCTATTTGTAAACTTATTGTGTTTGTTTTTTTTACATAGCCATACAGTATCCAAAATATAGATCTGATAGAGTTTGGTGATTGTTGTAGCCTATTTTTTCATCTAGCTCATGCTAGAACTATGATTATCATATCTTGAGATCTGAAGGTGAGCACCCATTGATCATAGCCTAGAATGAAAATTGGGAGAATTAACTACTTTTATTCAACCTCCAGAGAAGGTTGGTTCCTTGTCAACTTAATGAGTGTTGACTTTATTTAGCTCAAATATAAGGAGGTTAAGGATAGAAATGATAGGGTTAGAAAAGAATGGATTTAATATGGATGAATGAAGCTAACAACATAGATAGACACACAATATCCTTTAACAAAATATTTGATAAAAGCATCCAGTAGGATTAACAACATTTAGAAATTATGTAGTTATGCTATTGAAATGGTGTTTGAAATCTTAAATTTTATAAATTATATTTTAAAACCTTTGACTTTACTAAAATTAAAGTCTTCCATGGGGTAAATTTAAACTTGCAACTTGTACTCCAGTGATTTAATTTAAAATATTCTGTCACCATGGTTTTAATTAAACCCTCATAAAATATTATTTTTCCAATTTATTGTTCAACTCTTCGCTTTGTTCCTGGTGTTAATAATGGTGTGCTCCATTTGTTCACTTTGGCATCAATGACAACTTTTTCACCTTGAAATGAATGACAACTAACTAAGCTTAAAATTTCCAACAAATAAAACTAAGGGAAATTATTGTAACTAAAGTTAAAACATCTCTTAGAAGGGAGAAGAGTTTTTTATATTTCTAGGTCGATTATCATGTATGATTGATTCTGGTTTTTCTTTCTTACTACTACTTGCATTCTAGAGTTTGTCACATTGTCCTAAACACTAGGTCTTACTTTGATTACACAATAAATTACATAATGAGGACCTCTGCATCGATAGCATCCTCCCTTGGGATGTTGCTTCCACCTAATTTCCTTCTCCAATTACCTTATTTGTGGTGACTCTTCCCGATATTCTTTCCTTGAGGTTGGATACACTTTAGGGGTTGGTTCATTCATCCACTAAATACATCCAGTTTTATCAGGATATTTGATTGTATAGTGTGGCCCTTTGTATATGTGACAACCTTATTTGTGACCTTCAAAGTCTTTTCAAATATATTTTGTAATTTGTTCCACTCAAGATGCCTTTAGTTGAATTTGACCTTTTTCATAGCCTAGTTTGGCTATACTTTTCTTTAGTTGGGTGGGTTTGTGTTTACTTAACCACCCCTTCTGTTGAATCATCCAATCCAAATGACTAACACCTTTCCTTTGGGTTTGTTGGTCCTTCTTTGTCAGTTCTGCAAAGTAGGAATTATTCAACCACTTTTGTTGTATTTATTCTCATTGTTGATCTATTAGTTCCTCTTGTTGTTCCATTTATTCTTGTAAAACTGTAGCGATGGTGATGAGGTTTTCCACCTTTTTACGTAAGTCTTTCGAACCCATTTCCTAGGCCTTTCCTTTAGAAATATCCTTATAGTGTTGCTTGCTAGGGGAAGTAGTCTTTCCTCCTCTCAACTTGGGTTTCATCTATCTTGATTACAACCAATAAGAAAAGGTGAGGTTATCATTCCACCAAGCCATAATGTAGAGTTCTCTCGCTAAAATATCAATAATCTAACTGGGGTAGTGTCCTAAGGTTATGATGTAAATTTAATGCTAAAGTTCATTCTTACTCATAATTAAGGCATCATAACATTTCAATTACCCTTGGGTTTAATTCACATTAGATTCTAGAAAGTAAAGGATTCTAGGTCTTCTTGATTTTATCTTAAAACTTTAATCAAGCCTTCGTAGATAGACATCCAAATTCCTAAAACATATTAAGAATATCTATACCCTTGTACCTAGAGCTCTGATACCAAATGTAATGACCTCAAAACAATAACAAGAAACAAAAAAAAAAGAGAAAAGAATTTTTTAAATGTAGTGAGAGATTTCTAAATCCCTAACTACCATCTAGTTTGACTTATTGTTGAATACTACTAATATTCTCAACTTTTCCATTGAGTCACATCTCATCAAATACCCCACACAAATCTATCTATGTGGGTATATTAAGTATTTTTGCAAATAAGTCTATCTATCTCATCACTCTTGATGAGCTAGAATTATCATATTTAGTACAATCAAAGGTATACACCCATCTCCGTACCATATCCAAATCCATCTATGTAGGTATGCTATGTGTACTATGATTTAAGTTATCCATCTTGTCTCCACGATGAGCTATCTTAACTTAGATGTACTCAATTAGGTTTCTTAGTTAATATTCTCCTTAAGGGTCTAAGTGGTCTTATCCCCTTAGGTCTTCCTATGTTCACCCTAAGAGGAATCAATATCTTAGGTCTATTCTAGGTTCACCCTAAGACTTCATTTTCTTAGGTCCATTCTACGTTCACCCTAAGATTTCATTTTCTTAGGTCCATTCTAAGTTCACCCTAATATTTCATTTTCTCAAGTCCATTATATGTATATTTAACAAGAAGTCAATTTTAACTTAATCTACTCAAAAAAGCACATAATAAACTCAAAGGAATATATATGATATACTTAGAAAGGAAACAATTATTTAAAAGAAGCTAAGTATTAAAATGTAAATAGAAATTTAAACAACAAGCATTGATAAGCTACAGTTACAAATTAAAGATACATTTGTCATCAATACTGAAATATATTACATATAGTCGAGTATGGTAAAACCTCCATACTATGAATAATAAAGTAATATATCATTTCCATCTAGAGATATCTCTCTATAATTCTAGTCTATTTGAGAGTAAGTAAATCATTGCAATAGTAAATCAAACTGATATAAATATTCCAATTGCCATCTTCGGTCTTCCTTGCTTCTCCCTTGATCGTTTGAGGATTATAGAGGATCACGGTAACTCTCGGATATATGATAGACATGCTTCTAAATGTATTTACTATTCACTTTTCCAAATTTCAACTATACAAATTTTATCAACATATCTAACCCTCTACCGCATAGTTGATATTACAAAAGATTTACTACTTTCATTTTCCCCTCTCATTTGTCCTTAAAAAGTCATTTCAACATGCATGGCTTAGATCACTAGTTTTACTCTCAATCAAACCAACTTTTCATGTATTTTAAAAAATAAATTATCGTACTTATAATTGCCCAAAAAATTACATTCCTTTATTTCCATTACGAAGTCTCATTACTTAATTCATAAAGTAAACTATATTTCTTTATTTCATAAATCAAAGTCCCATACCTTTAATCTATGAAATAAAGTAATTCCATCCCTTAATAAATTAAAGTATTCCTACTTTAATTCATTAATCATCCATTTCCTTTATTTCATAAATCAAAGTTCCATACCTTTAATCTATAAAATAAATTATTTTATTTTCTTAATAAATTAAAGTCTTCCTACTTTAATTCATTAATCATTCATTTCCTTTATTTCATAAATCAAATTCCCATACCTTTAATCTATAAAATAAAATATTTTCATTCCTTAATAAATTAAAGTCTTCCTACTTTAATTCATTAATCATACATTTCCTTTATTTCATAAATCAATGTCCCATACCTTTAATCTATAAAATAAAATATTTTCGATCCTTTATAAATTAAAGTCTTCCTACTTTAATTTATTAATGCTTCATTTTATTTATTTTATAAATCAGATTCCCATACCTTTAATGTATAAAATAAAATATTTTCATTCCTTAATAAATTAAAGTCTTCCTAATTTAAATCATTAATCCTCCATTTTGTTTATTTCAAAAATCAAAGACCCGTACCTTTAATCTATAAAATAAAATATTTTCATTCTTTAATAAATTAAAGTCTTCCTACTTTAATTCATTAATTCTCCATTCCTTTATTGCATAAATCAAAATCCCACACCTTTAATATATAAAATAAAAGTCTTCCTACTTTAATTCATTAATCCTCCATTTTTTTTTTTTTTTCATAAGTCGAAGTCCCATGCCTTTAATCTATAAAATAAAAAATTCCCTCATTTAAGTTTCATTAATTTATTTAACAACATAAGCTATATTTCCCTGAATTAAGTATCACTACTTCAATTAACAACATAAGCTATTTTTCCCTAAATTAAGTCTTACTACTTAATTTAAAAACATAAGCTATGTTTCCCTAAATTAAGTCTCACTACTTAATTTAACAACATAAGCTATGTTTCCCTAAATTAAGTCTCACTACTTAATGTAACAACATAAGCTATGTTTCCCTAAATTAAGTCTCACTAATTAATTTAACAACATAAGCTATGTTATTTATTATCTAATAAATCAGATATCAAGTGACAATCTTTAACATGGAACAACAGGTTCTCTAAGTTAGGGGTCATAACCTAAACAACCCTCACTCTCCCAAGGGTTGTTGAGCCTTACTCTAAAGTTAATGACAACACATGGGTAGCTAACACAAGTTAGAGTTTAGCGTTAACCTTATGATAGATGCCACTAGAAAGAGACATCACGGTGGTGGTCAACCGCAAATTAGAGTAACACGAAACCCCTTTGCCATATCACAAGGTAGCTAGCATATAATGAGGGATGGCTCATAGGTTCACTATCACTCAACTACAAGTGTGTGACATTGTGTTGTGCATCTAATATATGATGTCACTTATTAGGAAGAAGGTGGGTTACCCATAGTTGTAAAGGGTCAACTATGGTTCAAGACTATGTCAGCCAACAAAGACTATACTACACGGAGGAGGAGCTAGCATGTAGTCAAATGAAAGCTTAACATTATCTGAGGAGGAGCTCTCCTCACATGAAGGCACTTAGTTCTAGGTTCAATAGCCAAATATTGATAGGGAAGCACATCCTAGCATCCACACAACCTTAGCTTTGTAGACAAACACATGCACACAACTCACTATTATGGCTTTAATAAAGCAGCGAGAAGATCTCTAAATTTAACCAAGATTTTAACAAGTGCCTAACTAGGATAAGCTGAATTCATTCTAAATAACCGACACATCAGCGAAACCCATTGGTAGTGATAATCTTAACATAATATATTAAGTACCATTTTCTTCTATTTATTCCTTTGCAATTTTATACTAAAACAAAGAGATATAGCTTATTAACCAACCTCAAATCTTGTTGGTGCTAGTTTGTCGAGCTCTCTGGTTTTGATCTTTGCCAGGTCCTTCCTTCTTCAAACATTTTGTTGTCTCCTCTATTTTTTCCTACAAATATCTTCCTTTCCTTTTTTATGCCTCAAGTATTCCCTCCCAAAGGTTATCTACCACCATTAATTTCTTCTTATATCCCTTCCATCCTCTCATACCTCTTGTCTAATCCTTCCCCAACGTTCGTATGTTGCCATTACTTCTTTTGACTTCATGACAGTGGATTTGGATGTTATCCATTCTTTATTATTATCCACATTCTTTTTTCAATATTTATCATAAATGGGGGTTCCCATTTATTCCAAATTTGGTAGAAGTTCCCTTTATTTGAATGCGTGGACATCTACGTTCTAACAAATTATAATATAATCTTATTTAAAGAAAGCTTAGAATTATTTTAAAAAGAAGTTTTATCATTTAAACAATTTATTTATTATTATTTTTTAAAGAAATTATTTTATCATTTAAAAATTAACTATTTATTATTTTAAAATGAAATTCTTTTATCATTTAAAATAAACTATCTATTATTTAACAAATTCAAACACATAGGGAGTTTCAAAGGTATCCTGCTTATTTATGCTTTTCAAACCAATGACGCATAAAGTGATGAAGTTAAAGATAATCAATAACAAGTAATAAATAAAGAGGGAGTCTTTCCATCAACCCAGTCACCTATCTTAGCCTCAAGAATTTACAATAGCTACTAGGCTATCAATTTGAGGTTCAATGTGGTTGGCAAGTTAATAATTATCCCTATATAATAATGCATGTATATATGAAGGTATTCATCCATGTTACCCTCGAGTTGCCTTAGTCATCGCCTCCTAATCCTCAAGTACCCCATTTCTGGTGGACAATTCTACCTCTTCCACTCACAAGTGTACCTAATTCTACACATTATCAATATGTCAATAGTACCATGATATTTCAAAAGATTAAACTAAGCATCACATAGTTATTCATTTGTATATAACTAAGCATCAAAGCATCATAAATCAATACATAGTTTCCATGCACAAAAGCTTACCAAGGAGGGCCATGACATCCTTGTCTAGAATATTATGATACTTGTTTGTGAGGATTTTTTCCTTCTCTTTTATGGCTACATTCGGATTCCCATGCTGGATTTGATTTTCAATATCTTAAATCTTTCGAGAAATACCCTATTTGCATTTGAATATATTTCCAAACGCTTCTCTATTCCACACCTTGATATTTAATGTGATAAAGCAAAGTTTCTAGGAGATTTTAGGCATTGACATTCCAAGATAATATTTGGCCCACCATTCCTCAATTTTGTATCGAATATCTAGGTGTTGTAGTGACATTGATTCAAATTGAAATGGGGTTTTAAATGTTATGGTACAACACAATCCTTCCAATATCAAAAAATTATGTTTTAAACATATTCTAGGTCGAGCACATAGAGTGACATCACCGAATAGATTGATATTTTATTTAGAAATAAGAAACTTGTCAAGTCTCAATTGTATATGTTGGTTGTTAATCCTTCTATTGGTCCATGTATATTTAGCTCCTTTTAAATGGATGTCCATTAGTTCATTTTCATTGATAAACTCATAAAAGTCTTTATAACAACTAGAAAAAATAGGGTTATCTCTATATTTATTATATGGATAGAGAAAGTATTGAAATCACCAGCTAGCATCCATGCTTCTCTTTGAAAAATATACCTCACTTGACTCAACAAGCGCAAAATATTTAATCGCTCCGATGGGCTATTAGGGGTATAGATGTTTGATAGAATCATCTAGGTTTTAGTATCTTTGTTGTAAGAGAGTATGTTAATTATTTTATTCGAAGTAGAAATAAGTCTACCTTCAATTTTAATATTGTCCCACATGCATAAAATTCCACCATCCATACATTAAGCTGGGATTGAAATGTATTCGGAATTCTTCTAGAGACCTTTAACAATTCTTTCACTATTGGCATCATCAATATTAGTCTCTTAAAAGAAAATAATATTGGATTTTAATTCAGCTCTTATGGATGAAACCAACCTTTTCTTGGGTCACCCATTTAACCCTCTCATATTCCATGAGAGGATCTTCATCTAAAATTATTTGATAGAGATTTCTTACCTTCAAATCTGCTTTGAGTCGTAGGTGGTTTGGATATCCTCCCATCCTCCTTAGGGAAGTCAACATTAGTTTTTTCTATCAGATAAGTGGGAATGGTAGATTGAATTCCATTAGAAATATCATCTTCAATCTCTTTACACCTACGCTTGAAATTAGTCGACCTACATTTCTTAGCACTATCATTATCAGTTGTAATCTTTTTCTGGCTCCTAGTTTTAGGAAGGCTAATTGTTTTTGCCAAAAATAGGGGACTGATAATAATTTGATGGGATCTCTACATTCTCATCTTGGGTAGGGATTTTTCTTAGGACGTCCATAGATTTTTCAAAAATAGGTAGGTCAGAGGGACCTGACCATGAAGGAGAATGAGGAGAGTTTAAAATAATGTTCAGATCTCTTTTTTAATGACTATGAGACTTTGGGTAGGAAAGGGCTTCCACATTAGGAGCGATACCCTTAGTAAAATTATCAAGAGAATCTTCTTGAGGCTCGAACAACGGCCCAAAGGGGTTGCGTTTATTGAATAGAAAATATACTTATTCAATTTCAATCACCAAGGAGTGAGATATTGGTTGCTTTCCCTTTGGGTCCTCTGTTTGATTGTTGTTAACAGTTTATTTTGAAGGTGGTTGATTTACCTTGATCAAATATTTCCTATCACGACCAACATCTTTTTTTGGTTATCTTATAAAATATAGACATTGGGATCTAAGAAGACCATGCTTGTGGCACTAAATATAGTAGGTAAGTTTATTTTCATACTAAATGGCCTAGCATTTACACCTAGAACCTGACACCAAATCCACGTATGTTGGTAACTCTGAATCCAGGTTAGCCATAACACATAACCTAGCATAAGTCATATGGGTCCCTACTCTAGTAGTAGAATCAAAGGAAACCAAGTCACCAATAGACTAGGTATTTTTTGTAGTAGTCCTTCATCCCAATATTAAACTAGAAGATATGGAAGCCTAACCCGATGGGAGTCTTATTGATACTTTGTATTTTGGGATAAAATTCCTCCCCCACCTTCTGATAAACAAGTTGCGTCGACCAAAGAATCAAGGACCACCAATGAGGATTCATGTGGTGTCTTGAGAGTTATTAAGCTTGACAAGGAAAAACCCTCATGGTAGCACCACTATTTCTATATTTCCATATGGACACCATTTTCCAAAGGCTCATTTTTTATGGACTCTATATCTGGATGTGGCCCAACAAACTTGCCCACCAGAGACAAAGAATTTTGAGCAATTATAGAATCCATGGCTCTTTACGAGATTAGAATTTCTCTGTCATTTTGAATAAAGGTGTCCAGATTTTCACCTCTTAAGGGAGTAGGAATTCCTCATCGATTATTAAGAAAATCTACATAGGATCCCAAATTCGAGGTTCGAGGTCAATCAAGTGGAGGATCCCCCTTCCTGTTATGAATCTCCCTATTTTTATCTCTCGTGACCTCTGATCCACCAAGCGAAGGAAAGTGTAGGAAAGTGGAAAGCGTCGCGATTTCGCGACATGTATCATTTTCGCGGATGTATGCCGAGTAAAGGAGGAGGCTGAAAACGTCGCGATATCGTGACATGTAATGTTTTCGCGGTTGCATACAGAAAGGAATTCTAGGAGACAAAAGACGTCGCGATATCGCGACAAGTCAGTTTTTCGCAGTCAACATACCAGAGAAAGTCAAATTGGAAGAAATGTCACGATATCGCGACAGGTAATGGTTTTGGCAGGAAAAATCCAAAGATGCATGCACAGTGACAGGTGTCAAATAAGCATGCAACCAGTTACAGCAAAGTTAACTTGGGTCAGATCTGTAGTTAACTGGAGTTACAAGTGAGAGTTTCAAGACAATGCATTTAAGAAAAGAACGGTTGTTGCAGGGCCGTGATACAGCATGACTAGGAAAGGTGGCAGTTACATAGGGAAGCTACGGAACTAAACATTAAAGACAGAACAACTGTCACAGGGTTGAGTATACCGAGAATCATTTATAGAGATTTTTTTTTGTTGTGTATATCAAGAAGATACAGTCGAGTACAGAAGTAAAAAGTGGTCGCACAGTATTCAAAAGAGAAGAAAGAAGAACATCAGAGAGCCGAGGTACGCAGAAAGGCTGTCAGGATACATGTCAGGATACGCAGAATAAGGCTGTCAGAAAGTGCAGAGAAGAATGTCAGGATATGTCAGTAAGAAAGCGGCTAAAAGGCAGATCGAGTCAGAGAAGGTTTGATAGATTGATTACAATCGAGAATGCATGAAAAATTGGAGGGAAAATTTGAGCCGTTTCGAATTGAGCCGTTCGAGGAAATCAAGAATATAAGGATCGAACAGGCATAGTTAGAAGGTTACTGCAACTGTGCTTTATTGAATATATCAAAAGGCATGGTGTGGTAAGAGTGTTGTATGAAAAATAGCCATAGAACTAAAACCTGCAATTTTATTCTAAAAATTTAAGAGAGGTTTTAGATTGAGAAGAAGATATTGAGTCTTTAACAAGTCTCTCTATGCTTCTGTGAGTTAAAATTGCATGAGCCATAGACCAGTGAGGGTCTTGTAAAAGTGAAGGCATTTTGATGTCAATTTATTTCGCAAAATAGAAAACCAAGTTGGTGCTTGGAAAAAGGGGTTGGTGCTCCTATCTGTTGCAACAGAAAAATCAGGGGTTGGTGCTCCTTCCAGTGGGTGCTGGTAAAATAATTTGTAAAGACTGAATCCTTGCAAATACTGGATTTGGATTGTAGTCCAAATATTCATTATTTTAGGAGTAGCCACATTGGTGAACCTCATTAAATCTTGTGTTGTGTGATGCTCTTGTGTGATACTTGCTTTATATGTTTTTGAGCTTGCATGGTTAAGTTTTAAGATTTGCATATTTAAGTTTTTAAATAGTTACACTGATTCACCCCCCCTCTCAGTGTCATTGTGAGAATATCAATTGGTATCAGAGCCAGGCACCTATACAAGCTTAATTAGCTAAGGTGATCTTGGAAGAAACACAATGGCCGGTGGTGAAGGTTTTTCTTCTAACAAAGCTCCTCTGTTCGATGGAACAAATTATTCTTTCTAGAGACTCAGGATGCAGACTTATCTATGTGCATTGGGTTATGACATTTGGGAATCTATTGAAAATGGATACACCATACCCATTGTTCCTCCAACAGATGCGGCTGAGAAGAAAAAGTTTGAGAACAACTCGAAAGCCAAGAATGCTATTATGTGTGGATTAGTAGACAGTGAGTTGATACGCATCATGAACTATAAATCTGCTAAAGACATATGGGACAAACTACAAAGCATTCATGAAGGAGATAGCAAAATCAAGGAAGTTAAGCTGCAAACACATCGTGCCCAGTTCGAAGCATTAAAGATGACCGATGATGAGAACATTGAAGCATATCTGCTGAGAGTAAATGGAATCATCAATGCAATAAGAGGACTCGAGGAAGAAATGGAAGATGCAGTCTTTGTGAAGAAGGTACTAATAACTCTCAATAAAAGGTTTGATGCAAAGGTTTCTGCCATAGAAGAAGCAAAATATTTAAATTTTTTCAGTATGGATGAAATGCATGGTTCTCTAACAGCATATGAAATGAGGATTGGACAAACTAAGCCCTCAGACAGAGAAGCAGCTTTTCAAGCACAGAAAAATATAAAATCTAAACAAGAATATGAGGAATAAGAATCTACAGATGAAACTGAAGCAAATTTTGTTAGAAAATTGGTAAAGGGAAAAGGAAAGTACAGAGGTAAGTCAGTCGTTCAAGTGCTTTAATTGTGGAGGCATCGGGCACTTTGCAGTAAAATGCCCAATGAATGAGAAAAACAGAAGTGATGAAGGGACACACCAAGAAAGAAATGTCTGGAAAAAGAAACCACATTTTAGAAAAAGGAACTTCAAGAAGAAAAGCTTCATTTCAAAGAATATTGACTCTTCTAAAGATAGTTCCAGTGAGGACTCAGAAGAAGAAACTAGTGAAGCCTTGTTCATGGCTTTTGAAGAACAGAGAACAGAAGAAACCCAAGAGTGTGAAGAAAAATTAGAGGATGAGGCTGAGATAGATCTGGAAGGTGATTTGGTTGCTGCACTTGAAGAGTTAAGTGCAGAAAGAAAAAGAAATAAAAAGATTTCAAGGAAATTTGAGGATGCTAGCAATTTAATAATTAGTTTCAAAGTACAAACTGAAGAATATAAGAAAAAGTCTGAAGATTTTGAAGCACAGCTAACCGTGAAAATAAATGAGTGCAATAAGCTAGAAGAAGACATAGTTGGATTAAGGTTGCAGCTAGAAGAGTTGAATCAGAAACTGAGTTGTCATCATAAATTTTAAGACAGTTCTGTGAAGCTGAATAAAATGTTAAATGATCAAATGCCTACGGGTATCAAATTTGGGTTGGGCTTTGATGAATGAGAATCCTCAAAGGACTCAAAGGCTATAACTGTAGAACCAATAAGGAATAAATACAAGATCAGAGTTGATCAAGACAAACCGTATCAAGCAAAAGAAAACAATAAGTCCAAGCTTGAAAGGAGTTCTGCAAATGATGGATTTACCAAAGTCACATATCAAAGAAGAAGAAGACCCATGGCTCCGACTACAACATGGCAACAACCATTACCCAGGTACACTCGTTCATTTTCTATTTATTGTTTTAAATGCAATGCATATGGTCATAAAATCTCAAGTTGTAGATATAATGTAGAACAAAGAAATTTTACTAGTAGAAATATTTTTTCTCCTTTGATAGATTATGCTGTAGAATGTTATAACTGTCATAACTTCGGACATATTGCAAGGAATTGTCGTAGCTCTTTTGCAGGAAATAAATACCAGGGAAGAAAGTATCAATCAACTGGATCAAAACAGAACAAAAAATTTCTCGAAAAACTGTCACAAGCCAATGAAAGGGAGAAGGTAAAGCAAGTGACCAGATCTGCTGTCAAATCTCAGTGGAAAGAAAAGGAACAACCGAAGAAAGACAAGGAATATCTGATCGTTCAAATAGCTCTCAAAGCACAGAATAAATCTGCTCCTTGGATTCTGGACAGTGGATGCTCCAATCACATGACAGGAGACAAACAGAAGTTTGATAAGCTACAGACATACGAAGGCGGTTCTGTGAAATTCAGAAACAATGATGGAGCAAAGATAGTGGGTAAAGGATCAGTTAAGTTAAGTGATGGTAAAATCAACTCTAAGGAAGTTATTTTTGTGATAGGTCTGAAGCATAACTTACTGAGTGTAAGTCAAATTTGTGAGAGGTCATGAAGTAATTTTCAAGAAGGAGGGCTGTGAAGTAAGAAAGACAAAAAATGGAAATTTAATAGCCACTAGACTGAGAACTTCTGGAAATTTGTATACTCTCTCAGAGACTTCAGAAGGAGCTTGCTTGGTTGGACAGGAAGAAGAAAATTGGCTATGGCACAAAAGACTCGGTCACATAAGCTTTGATAATCTGGTAAAAATCAGCTCGAAAAGAGCAGTAAGAGAAATACCCATTATTGGTAAACCATCAAACAACATTTGTGAGTCATGCCAAAAGGGGAAGCAAACCAGATCTACTTTCAAAGCAAAAGAGTATTTCACAAGCAAGCCGTTAGAACTGATTCACACTGAATTGTGTGGACCCATGAGGACAGAAAGCATAAATGGATACAAATATTTTATGCTGTGTATAGATGATTTTTCTAGAATGACATGGGTACTCTTTTTGAAACAGAAATTAGAAGCCTTTGAGATGTTTAAAACCTTCAAAAATCTTGTTGAGAATCAATCTGGAAAAAGAATTAAATGCTTGAGATATGATAGAGGAGGAGAGTTTATTTCAGATGAGTTTGCAGAATTCTATGAAAAACATGGAATAAGAAGATAGTTTTCAGCAGCAAGAACACCTCAGCAGAATGGAGTAGTTGAAAGAAAGAACAGAACTATGCAGGAAATGGCAAGAACCATGTTAACAGAGAGCAAAATTGCTGACAGGTTCTAGAAAGAGGTAGTTCATACTGCAGTCTACATTCATAATAGATGTATGTTGAGGCCGCATGAAAGCAAAACACCTTATGAACTGTGGTTTGGCAAAAAGGCTACAGCAAAATACTTCAAAGTGTTCGACAGCAAGTGTTACATTAAAAGAACTGAAAGCAATCTTGGCAAGTTTGAAGATAGAGCTGATGAAGGAATTTTTCTTAGTTACTCAACAAAGAGTAAAGCTTACACATGCTACAAGAAAAGACTAAAGAAAATTGTGGAGAGTGCGGATGTGAAGGTTGATGAAGGCAGGAAACAAAAAATCATCAATAATGAAAACTACCCAACCTATGAAGAATTTATTGAAGAAGATGAAGATCAAGAAAAGGAAGAGAGACAAAAATCAGATTCAAATGATTTGGAAAGAGAAGAAAATAGGAAATTCAGAACAGGCAGCTGACAAAAAAATCATCCCAAAGAGCAGATTATTGGGGACCCTACAGTTGGCATTCAGACAAGAAGAAGAGTAGTAAATAACTATTCTCTATTATCTAGTATTGAGCCCAAAAATATTATTGAAGCAAGCACAGATGAAAGCTGGATGGAGGCAGTAAATGAAGAACTAGATCAAATTGAGAAAAATAATACCTGGGAATTAGTACCAAGGCCTAAAAATAAAAACATAATTGGTACTAAATGGATATTTCGAAACAAATTGAATGAAGATGGACAAGTTGTAAGGAATAAAGCAAGATTAGTCTGCAAAGGATATGCTCAAGTTGAGGGGATTGATTTTGAAGAGACTTTTGCACCAGTGGCCAGACTTGAAGCAATAAGACTATTTTTGGCTTTAGCAGTTTATAGAAAATTCAAAGTTTATCAGATGGATGTAAAATCAGCATTTCTGAATGGAAATATTGAAGAAGAAGTATATATTGAACAGCCTGATGGTTTTCATCTCTGTGACAATCCTAACTTTGTTTGCAAGCTAAAGAAAGCTTTGTATGGCTTGAAACAAGCACCTAGGGCTTGGTATGCGAGATTGGACAACTATCTCACTAAGCAAGGATTCAAGAAAGGTATGGTTGATAGCAACTTATATATCAAAACTGAAAATGACAATTTTATTGTCCTTGTTGTCTATGTAGATGATATAATATTTGGCAGTAGCAATGATGAATCATGCAAAGACATAGCAAACACAATGCAGAAAGAATTTGAAATGTCTATGATTGGTGAACTTTCATACTTCCTGGGATTGCAAGTTAATCAAACTGAAAAAAGGATTTTTATTTCTCAAATTAAATATGTGAAAGAAATGCTGAAAAAGTTCACTATGGAGGATAGCAAGCCGGTTAGCACCCCCATGACAACAAGCTGCAAGTTGAGCAAGGATGATAAATCTCCATATGTTGATCAAACAATGTACAAATCTATGATTAGGAGCCTGTTGTATTTGACAGCCACAAGACCGGATATCTTACAGGCAGTTTGCATGTTTGCAAGATTTCAGGCTAGTCCAAAATAAACTCATGTGACAGCTATGAAAAGAATTTTTAGGTACCTCAAAGGTACTATGGAGTATGGCCTATGGTATCCAAAAGGAAATGACTTCACTCTTTTTGCATATTCTGATGCAGATTGGGCAGGATGTATTGATGATAGAAAAAGTACAAGTGGAGGAGCATTTTATCTTGGAGATAAATTGGTGGCATGGCACAGCAAGAAGCAAGAATCAGTCTCTCTATCCACAGATCGAGGTAGAATACATTGCGGCAACAACATGCTGTACACAAATATTATGGATGAGACAAACACTGAAAGATCTAGGTATTCACTTCAATGAGCCCATTTCAGTCAAATGTGATAACACTAGTGCAATCGAAATTTCAAAGAATCCGGTCATGCATTCCCGCACCAAACATATTGCAATCCGGTATCACTTCTTGAAGGATAAGGTTGTAGAAGGAGAGGTCAAATTGGATTTTGTTCCAACTACAGAGCAAGTAGCAGACATATTTACCAAACCTTTTCCCAAGGAAGTTTTTGAATACCTTAGGGGTAAGTTGGGAGTAGTCACACTTCCCAAGCACTGACTAGCTATGGGGAACACATTCTCAGGGGGAGCATTAAAATTATTTATGCCTGAGAATGTTGTGCATAGACTCAGGGGGAGTCTGCAATGACCCTTTGGTATTATTGGCAAAGGGGGGAGAAGAAATTGAGCAAGGTTACAGTGTGTTGCCAACAATTCCAAAGGGGGAGATTGTTGAGCAAGGTGTAGCAAAAGCATTGCAAAAGTATTGTAATTGTTGTCAACACAGATAGAATGGTGCAGTTGATGCAGTTAAGAGGTCATTCAGATGAAGTGCAGTGAATTTCAAGGAAAACAGAGGGGACCCAGATCCAAAAATTTGCAAAAAAAGACAAAGAAGAAAACTATCGCGATATCGCGACATGCTTTCTGTCGCGATTTCGCAACAAAATTGAGGAGAGAGAAAATGCATGCCAAATTGTCGCGATATCACGACATAACCGAGGAGAGAGAAAATGCATGCCAAATTGTCGCGATATCGCGACATAACGGAGGAGAGAGAAGACGCAAGCAAAATTGTCACGATTTCGTGACAAAAAGGATGAGAGAGAAAGTGCATGAGAAAGTGTCGCGATATCGCGACAGTTTCGGAAGAAAAGCACTAAGGGCGCAAAGTGTCGCGATATCGCAACAAAAAGGAGGAGAGAGAAAGCTCATGAAAAATTGTCGCGATTCCATGACATTCTGGAAGGAAAGAGGTTAAGTCGAGAAACTGTCACGATTTCGTGACAAGTTTGGAGCAAAGGCGTCAAGGACGAAAAGTGTCGCGATTTCGTGACAAGTTTGAAGAAGCAGCGCCTAGGATGAAAACTATCGTGATTTCGTGACATGTTGAAGGCAAAGCAGCTAAGTGAAGAAAGTGTAGCGATTTCGCTACATGTCAGACTTTCGCGGGCCGAAGCAGACTTCAGATGCCTAAGCACAAAGTGGTAGCGATTTCGCTACAAGTCCAAGATGCAAGGCAAAGAGTGGTAGCGATTTTGCTACAAGTTCAAAATGCAAGGCGAAGAGTGGTAGCGATTTTGCTACAAGTTCAAAATGCAAGGCGAAAAGATGTAGCGATTTCGCTACAAGTTCGAAATGCATGGCACAATGGGGTAGCGATTTCGCTACAAGTTTGAAACACAAGGCACAAAGGTGTAGCTACTTCGCTACAAGTTCAGAATGCAAGGGAGATAGGTGTAGCGATTTCGCTACAAGTGCAAAACACAGAACAAGATGGGGTAGCGATTTCGCTACAAGTCTAAGCTTAGCAAGTAGAAGCAAGAGGAAGCTGCAGCAAAGAAAAATACTAAGTCAAAAGAGTGTAGCGATTTCGCTACATGTAAGGTTTTCACGGCTGCATGAAGTGAGAATTGTACGGAGGCCGAAAGCGTCACGATTTCACGACGACAATGAAGATGACGTCAGCAAAACTGAGAAGTGTCACGATTTCACGACAAGTTGAAAGAAAAGCCGCAGGAAGCCAGAAGCGTCGCGATTTCGCGACGAGATTGAAGATGACGTCAGCAAAACTGAGAAGTGTCGTGATTTTGTGACAAGTTGAAAGAAAAGCCGCAGGAAGCCGGAAGCATCGCGATTTCACGACGAGATTGAAGATGACGTCAGCAAAACTGAGAAGTGTCCCGATATTGTGACATGTATCATTTTCGCGAAGGCAAGCGAAGGAAAGTGCAGGAAAGTGGAAAGCGTCACGATTTCATGACATGTCTCATTTTCGCGGATGTATGCCGAGTAAAGAAGAAGGAGGCTAAAAACATCGCGATATCGCGACATGTAATGTTTTTACGGTTGCATACAGAAAGGAAGTCTAGGAGACAGAAGACGTCACGATATCGCGACAAGTCAGTTTTTCATAGTCAACATACCAGAGAAAGTCAAATTGGAAGAAATGTCACGATATCGCGACAGGTAATAGTTTTGGCAGGAAAAAGCCAAAGATGCATGCACAGTGACGAGTGTCAAATAAACATGCAACCGATTACAGACAAAGTTAACTTGGGTCAGATCTGTAGTTAACCGGAGTTACAAGTGAGAGTTTCAAGACAAGTGCATTTAAGAAAAGAACAGATTATTGCGGGGCCGTGATACAGCATGACTGGGAAAGGTGGCAGTTACATAGGGAAGCTACGAAACTAAACATTAAAGACAGAACAGCTGTCACAGGGTTGAGTATACCGAGAATCAATTATAGAGATTTTTTTTTGTTGTGTATATCAAGAAGATACAGTCGAGTGCAGAAGTAAAAAGTGGTCGCACAGTATTCAAAAGAGAAGAAAGAAGAACATCAGAGAGTCGAGGTACGCAGAAAGGCTGTCAGGATACGTAGAATAAGGCTGTCAGAAAGTGCAGAGAAGAATGTCAGGATATGTCAGTAAGAAAGCGGCTAAAAGGTAGATCGAGTCAGAGAAGGTTTGACAGATTGATTACAGCCAAGAATGCATGAAAAATTGGAGGGAAAATTTGAGCCGTTTCGAATTGAGTCGTTCGAGGAAATCAAGAATATAAGGATCGAACAGGCATAGTTAGAAGGTTACTGCAACTGTGCGTTATTGAATATATCAAAAGGCATGGTGTGGTAAGAGTGCTATATGAAAAACAGCCATAGAACTAAAACCTGCAATTTTATTCTAAAAATTTAAGGGAGAGGTTTTAGATTTGAAAAGAAGATATTGAGTCTCTAACAAGTCTCTTTATGCTTCTGTGAGATAAAATTGTATGAGATATAGACCAGTGAGGGTCTTGTAAACGTGAAGGCATTTTTATGTCAATTTATTTCGCAAAATAGAAAACCAAGTTGGTGCTTGGAAAAAGGGGTTGGTGCTCCTATCTGTTGCAGCAGAAAAATAAAGGGTTGGTGCTCCTTCCAGTGGGTGCTGGTAAAATAATTTGTAAAGACTGAATCCTTGCAAATACTGGATTTGGATTGTAGTCCAAACAGTCATTATTTGAGGAGTAGCCACATCGGTGAACCTCGTTAAATCTTGTGTTGTGTGATGCTCTTGTGTGATACTTGCTTTATCTGTTTTTGAGCTTGCATGGTTAAGTTTTAAGATTTGCAGATTCAAGTTTTTAAATAGTTACACTGATTCACCCCCCCTCTCAGTGTCATTGTGAGAATATCAGCTTAGACAAAGTTTAAACCTAAAGGTCATACTAATAGATATAAATTTATAATCTAATATTTATAATTTAGTATAGATAAATAAGAATATATTAATTTTAAAATAAATATAAATGTTTGTTGTTAATATAATTATAATAAATAAAATTAATAAAACTATTTTTATGTAACTATCCTTCTTTTCAATTGTTTTAGTTGTTATATAGGATGCAAACATCAAGACTATTACATGAGTGTTAAGTTAATTTTGAAACTACGGGTCCTTCACAATTTTTTTAAAGGCTGGTTCTTTTATAAGATGTGATGTCGGGCACATAGTTCATAATCTAACAACTTGGAGGGAAAAAGGTTAGAGAAAGAAAAAACTAAAATAGCAAAAAAAAAAAAAATAAGCTAACAAAAGGTAACGCAACAAAGATTAAAAAAAATCCCTTGCATAGTAGCTCTGGTCGTAATGCATCAACATAAACATTTCCTCTCCTAGACATATATAAGCACATATTGAAATACAAGCATACACACACAAAGCAGACTATTTGGGGTATAAGAACAAAATAACTAGAACTAAATAGATACGTAGGTATCCAAAGTATATATGTAGACACCAAAACAACACCAATCTGATTATGTGACTGCAAACACTGATTGCATTGACAAACACAGCCCCAAGGGCAGCCCCCAAAGGTTAAACAGTGGTCCTAACCACTATGACAGTAGTTTTGGAAGGTCAAAAATCAATTTGGCACCTTTAGGCATGTTGCTCAATATCCGTTCCACCCAGGGATGAATTCAAACTGGAATTCGCCCCACCCCGGGACGAATTCTAAATTCGCCTCTAGGTGGGGCAAATTGCAGGTTTGACGGGAAAAAAGTCAAATCTTGACAAATGGCAGCTCAGATCCGCCACTTAGCTCTTCCTTCATCGCATGGGAGTGTGGGTGAGTGTTTTCGAGCGTTAGAGGATGTTACAAGGGTAGTCATGAAGTCCCTATTCAGGGAGGAATCTCCTTCCCCTTGGGAAGGCATGATTGCCAAGTGGGGCCTCTGCATGCCCATTTCAAGAGACCTCTAGGTCTATAAATTGGTGATTTTCCTCACCCCAAAATATAGAGAGAGGGAGCATTTTGGAGCAACGAAGTGCTGTCATTTTATTTCCACACCTATTTCCCTTTGAATTGTGCCTTTCACATCCTTGATCTCTTTTGGAGAAGAGGTCATAGGGTGGTTATTGGGAGCACAAATTCGGAACCAAACCCGACCTTTGGTCACAATATCCCACCCAATTTTTTGAAAATACCCCACAAGAGGTTTTGGACCCATCCCAAGTGGATTGGTATCGAAATCATGCCCCAAACGGTGGGCGGCCTGCCCCATGGGCGCCCCCTCCCACATTATTATAGTCCTAATCGTCCTTATTCAGAGCGATGGGAAATCTATGATAGATTTGCTTTCTTTCATTATTGCATTCAGTTCTATGATGCTTATATAGGTTGTTGTTTAAATGTCATCTTGTTCTGAGCAATTTTGATCATGTTTCTATCTTCGTTCGCCTTCACTAACTTGCAGGTAGCCTTATCAAATTCCCACTGACGGAGGCCAAATTGGGAAAATATGACCATCTGGGTCTTCCCAAAATGCCCCCAATTAGCTAACCCCAAGTTTTCAGGTCTTTTAGAGCTTTCTAGATAGGACATTTGGGACAGTACCATTTTTGTGTTTTGTTGCAGGTGAATTCGTCCCACCTCGGAGCGAATTCAAATCGGCGAGGAATTTTCTGACTGTTCCTTTTGCAGTGCCCTCCTGGTGATTTCTTGATGTCCCTATCAAATTTTTAGAGCATTTGGATTCATTTTAGTTATAGTTTAATTCATTTTTCTCATTCACTTATCGTAGGCTTGGGGATTACATGCTTTACTTCATCCGCAGGTGCTATTGACCACTCCTTGTTTATTTGAATGCAAGATATGGACCTCATAGTAGCAGAAAGGAATCAACATTCGTAGACACAAGCGACGATGACATTTTGGTCCGCCCATCTTACATGTGGGCACGCGAAAGAAGGATGGCTATCCATGGATGTAACCAAGAGATGAATTTGACACTCCTCGCCCTTAAAAGGGGAGGATGCGAATTGTAACTGAATTGTGAAATACATCAATAAAATAAAAGGGTTGTTATTTCATTTGGGTTTCAATTCATTTTTTCCTCCATTTCATGCATTTTTAATTCGTAGGATTTAGCGTTAATTTTAGTTCTATTTTTGCATCATTCTTGGAGTTTTCCTTTTTTTGCTTTTGTATCCTCGTGTTTGTAGCCACATAATCAGATTAGGGTTTTTTAGTAACCTAACCAAATTTTGATGCCCCAAGTATGGAAAGGGCATGCATTCTTGAATCCTTGCTTCTGACGAGCGAAGGAACTCAATTCAAGTGTTAACCTTTTTCGGTGAGGTGTTACTTGATCTTGGACATTGATCAGTCATGAATAGGCAAAGGGCGCAACCTTTTGTCTGTGGGAACCTAGAGTTCATGATTCACGAATGCCAAGTAATTTGATCAGTTTATGATTATTGCTTGTTTACTGCCCCAAGAAAGAGCGTGATTGTCTTTGTCAATGATTCTTTGAATGCATGTCTGTTTTCCTTAACTGGGTGTGTATTTGTTGGTTGGTGACTAAGTGTGACTACTCCCTCAAGCGACGAATCGATGAGGGAATGACCTTCATGAGAAAATTGATGAGTCACTTGACCCAAGATGACTTGTGCAAGGGTGCCTTCAGATGTTTAGCGTTAAATGTGTGTGCAGTTTTCCGACATTTAGACCTGTTTTTGGTGGGTGCTAACCCTTTTCGACGACACTTTTTGGAGCTGAAATTGTCAAAAATCCGTCTTCCCATGGAGTGGTCTGGCCATGGTGGCCTTCTTAGGGAGTAGGATAGTGATAATTTGTAGCCCCAATGTCTATTTTGGATGCCAAGAATGTTAGGCGCCAAGGCGCCTTCGTTCGGCAATGTTATTGCTCTTTTTGGTTGGATTTTGACCCTTTTGGCGACGTTGCTCAGGATGAAATTCTCAAAAATTCATCCTCCCATGGAGCAGTACGACTATGGTAGCCTTCTTAGGGAGGAGGATAGTGAGGATTTGTGACCCCGACGTCTATTTTGCATGCCCGGGATGTCAAGTGCAAAAGCACTTGCATCGGGCAGGTTTATTAGTTTATTGTCCATTTTTGTTCATTTTTTTGCTATTTTTGAAATTTTTGCTCTGAATTCGTTCCTAGGTGGGACGAATACCAGTTAAGTATTCGTCCCAGGGTGGTACGAGCACTAAATAGAGCGCTCGTCTTGGGGAGGAACGAATATAAGCTCAACAAACATATTTAAAGGACAAATCTAGGGTTTGGGCTCATTTGCACTTGAATTTTCTTGCGATTTGGAGCTCTGAGGAGGAGGAGGTTAATTCTACGAAGCGAAGCGCTACCAAAATTTTCCTGCCACCATGAGTGCACAAATTGGGTCGAGCGACGGAGCCGAAGCGAGACCGGTAAGTGCTCCTCCTCTTTTATTTGCTTATGTTTGTTGTTGCAAGTTATTTGTTTATTTTTCTTTGTTATTTTGTTTTTCAAATTTAAAATTGAAACCCTAAAACTTAACTGAACACAAACCAAGACTTAGCTTAAAACTGAACAGAAAACGTAGTTTAAACCTTGGTTGGATTTTTTTTTTTCTTTTTTTTTGGTATGGTGAGAATGAAATATAGCAAGTTGGTTTCGAATGTAGTTAAGGTTTTCTGAGACTCAGATGTTTTAAATAACTAGCCACAACTGTACTTTATCTCACAAGACTTTTGAATAAGGTATGAATCGGACTTGTTTTGGACCAAGTTATTTCACATACCTATGTGTGAAATTGAGTTAATTTATGTGGTGTTGGTTAGGATACCGCCAGTGCCAGATAGGCTGTCAACCAAACCTGTACTGAGGATCACCTGATTAGCTCCACTAACTCCCTTGTATTTAGTTAGATTAATCTGCGGTGTGATCCAGGCTACTGTAAGCTAGCTCATCCACATGCAAACATTGATCTGCACACAAGTTAATGTGACATATATATCGTCATGCGGGAGGTTTACCACCAGTGACCGATAGGCTATCAACCAAACCGATACTGAGGTTTGCCTCATGACCTGTCAGAATGCTAAGATTTCTAGGGATTCAAGTTCGACTCCCTTCTTTTCTTCAATTGTATTGGGATACTTGCTCTTTTGTAGTGATAAAAATCACTGTTTATTTTTGTATTTATTTTTACTTTTTATTTTTTTTGAGCAAGGGATTTGGATATGGAGTGATGAGAATCACTATTGTATGTGCTTTTCTTGATGTATGCACTTTGGTTGTGATGTCAAAATTTGGATTTTTGACGTTTGCAAATTGTTGATGTTTTGCTACTTTTGAAAACTTGGGATTCTTGGGGAATTGGATAGGGAGGATGCTTGTCCTTTTGCCAACTCTCAGCATTCTTGGGGTCATTCGCACAGGGGGATGAGCAAGATAACCATTTCGCTTATGGTGACCTAGATTGCTTTGCAGGGTTCATCTTTCGTTCACACAACTTGGGAACTTTGTTATATTTTTTAACTTGTGTCGGGATGCTACGTAACAAGGTGTGATCCAAGTAGAACTCTACCTACGTAAAATCTATCTGACTTGGTACAATGACGTGGCTAGAAAGCTAATGACGACTGAATGATAAAAATCTCTCGATACATTAGGAAACAACTGACTATGATAGGGGAAAATAGCATGAATTGCGGTTATAGGCGATGAGTTATTGATAAAGTGAAAAAAAGTAGAAAAATGATGGTTTTGCCAAGTAATGACAGTCTATGGTGCTTTGACCTTTATGACCACAAATATGCACTGTATGGATGTGATACTTAATGCAGCTATATATTTTTGTATTTTTGAGGGATTAATTTTTGTGAATATGCAGATGAGATGCAAAAGAGCTTTGTACTGTTATGATGATTTTGCATATGCATGGGAATGAGATGCAACTTTTTGTTATTTTTGATGATTTTATTGTTTCTGAATTTTCTTGTTTTTGACCAAGCGATTGAGGAGTCCTTGGGGCCTTTGGGTTGACCAAGTGATTATGGAAATCCTTGGAGCTTTTGGGTTGACCAAGCGATTATGGAAATCCTTGGAGCTTTTGGGTTGACCAAGCGATTATGGAAATCCTTGGAGCTTTTGGGTTGACCAAGCGATTATGGAAATCCTTGGAGCTTTTGGGTTGACCAAGCGATTATGGGAATCCTTGGAGCTTTTGGGTTGACCAAGCGATTATGGAAATCCTTGGAGCTTTTGGGTTGACCAAGCGATTATGGAAATCCTTGGAGCTTTTGGGTTGACCAAGCGATTATGGGAATCCTTGGAGCTTTTGGGTTGACCAAGCGATTATGGGAATCCTTGGAGCTTTTGGGTTGACCAAGCGATTATGGGAATCCTTGGAGCTTTTGGGTTGACCAAGCGATTATGGGAATCCTTGGAGCTTTTGGGTTGACCAAGCGATTATGGAAATCCTTGGAGCTTTTGGGTTGACCAAGCGATTATGGGAATCCTTGGAGCTTTTGGGTTGACCAAGTGATTATGGGAATCCTTGGAGCTTTTGGGTTGACCAAACGATTATGGGAATCCTTGGAGCTTTTGGGTTGACCAAGCGATTATGGGAATCCTTGGAGCTTTTGGGTTGACCAAGCGATTATGGAAATCTTTGGAGCTTTTGGGTTGACCAAGCGATTATGGAAATCCTTGGAGCTTTTGGGTTGACCAAGCGATTAAGGAAATCCTTGGAGCTTTTGGGTTGACCAAGCGATTATGGGAATCCTTGGAGTTTTTGGGTTGACCAAGTGATTATGGAAATCCTTGGAGCTTTTGGGTTGACCAATGGAAATCCTTGGAGCTTTTGGGTTGACCAAGCGATTATGGGAATCCTTGGAGCTTTTGGGTTGGGCTATGGCTCTTCTAAATATGGAAGGGCCTCAAATGACTGATGTTCAAGGGTTCTAGTTCCTTGATTCCATCAAGAGAGGCTAGCCGGTATGTTCCAGGTCCTATTTTACTATCAATGACATAGGGACCTAACTAGTTTGTCGTGAACTTGTCCCTTAAATGGGGCGGCAAATTAGAGTTCTGCTGATTCTCTTTCAATACCAAGTCACCAACCTGAAAGTCCCTCAGGTGAACTTTCATGTTGTATGTTTTCTTAAGTCGCTCTTGGTAGATACGTAAATGCTCGAGAGCATTAACGCGTCGTTCATCGAGCAACGTAAGCTGGTCTAATTGGGCCTACCGTGCAGTGTCATCATCGATGAACTCGTGCATTGATATGTGTAGGGAAGGAATCTCCAACTCGAGAGGCATGACAGCCTCAGAGCCATACACGAGCAAAAATGGAGTTGCCCCAGTGGGTGTCCGAATTCTAGTGCGATAAGCCCACAGGGCAAGTGGGATCTGAATGTGCCAATCCTTATGATTATCTATGACTGTCTTTTTGAGGATGGCGACTAGCATTTTGTTTGACGCCTCTACTTGCCCATTTGCCTGCGGATAATAGGGTGTCAAAAAACTATGTTGGATTTTGTACTTTGTGGTCAAAGCATGCACATCTTTGTTCTTAAATGATGTCCCATTATCCAAGATTATCTTGGATGGAATACCAAAATGACATATGATGTTATGCAAAATGAACTACGTAATGCGGGTTCCTGTCGTAGAGGTAAGCGAAACTGCTTCCACCCACTTGGTGAAGTACTCTGTGGCCATTATGATGAACGTGTGATGGCCTGACGACGCAGGGGAAATATTTCCAATTAGGTCTAAGCCCCACTATGAAAATGGCCAAGCCGACTAGATCGGCTGCAAGGCCTAGGAAGGTACGTGTGTCAAATTAGCATGATGTTGACACTTCACGCACTTCCTTACATATGCACAACAATCTTGCTCTAAAGATGGCCAATAATAGCCCATGCGAAGAATGCGCTTGGCGATAGCCATACCACTGAAGTGGCCACCACATGTACCATCATGCGATTGGGCGATCGCCCAAGTGGACTCTTGTTGGTCCAAGCACCGAAGGAGGATCCCTTCATAGCTGTGATGGTACAAAATGTCTCCTAACAAGACATGCTTTGCTACTTTATGCTTGAATGCTCATTTTGTGGCATGCATCAATCCAAGTGGGAGGTTACCTAACTTGAGGTAGTCCCTGATGGGTGAATACCAATCCTATTGATCAGAAGCCTCGATGGTATGAACAACCAATCCCTCTTGAAGTTCATCCCTAGCGAAAGTTGAGCGGGAAAGAACTTGTAAGAATAGCGTTGTGTTGCTATTAAGGGGAGTAGGGGAGAACAAGGACCCCCAGTTGGCGTGCTTCAGACAATCATGGATTTGAGAGAACCTATCCTGAGGTGGTTCAATCTAAATCATGTGGATTCCTGGTGCTAAGTCAGAGCTTGCATGCTCCATCACGGATTGGTCCTCTTGCATGCATGGCTCAGTACCATGATCAAGGCCCCCATACACAAAGTTGGTCTAGTTTGGTGGGCAGCCTAAAGGAACAATTGTACCGATGGGGAGGCAAGGTCTCCCCATGTCCTACATGGACTCTAGTGTGGGCGTTGCTACAACATTCTACACCAGATACTCCCCCAGGCTCGTATTTGCCATTTCAACAGTGATTGTTGGTGATTGAGGGGGAGGGAACGAAAGCTCTTCCTGAATCCACTCCATGTTGGGTGAATTAGGAGCTTCCACTTCCATTTGACTAGGCATCTCTTTAGTAGAGATGGTTGATACTGTTGGTAGCACCTCTTCCAGAGGTTGCACCTCCTCCATGGGTCTCTTCCCTTTGTCCTTCTGTTTGGCCATGATAGGTGGCGTCTTTGGTGAAGGACCTGATGCTGAAGATGTACCTGGCTGGGGTTTTGATGGATTTGTCATCGGGGATGCTTGCGGGATCGGACCCTGTCTAGATGGATTTAATTAAAAATCCAAATGCATCGATGGAAGGGTCGATTGCGGCAGCAGCTATACCGCATTGCAATATTTGAAGGGTTCTAAGTCCGTCGGGACTACATGTACTTCCCCTTCAAATGTATACTTCAAACACTGATGAGCTATCGAAGGGACACACTTCATGTCCCTAATCCATGGCCACCCCAACAAGATGTTGTAAGCCATCTCACCATCCAAAATATGGCACAATGTAGGTATCGTCTTTTGTCCTACTTGAATAAGTAGGATGATTGTGCCAACTATCGAGCAGATTGCATCGTTGAATCCTTGTAGTGTATATGTGGAGGCCGTGATATGAGATGCCGACAACTTCAGATGTTTCAATGCCACTGTAGTAATGATGTTACTAGACGAGCCAGTGTCTACCAACACCCTCTTATACGGGATCCCGTTGACCCACGTGATAACGTGCAGGGGTGGATCCACCATGTCATCAGCTACCGATTTCACTTCATCCTCTCGAAAGGTGATGACAGGCTCGGTGCATCGTTTTACATGCCCCACAAAGTTGTTGAAGGAATTCGCTTCCTAGGGCTGCAACTCGATGGCTTTCAATATCTCCATTAGAGCCTCCCGATGGGGCGTTGATTGTTGTATAAGCTCATATATGGAGAGCCTAGCCGACGTGGTCCTCAAACTCTGAGTGAGTTTGGTTTGAATCGTGGCCACGGGTCTAGGCGGAGGAAGTTGCGTAGGGTGTTGTTGAGGTTGTGACATCGATGGAACCTCTCTTGTGGCTTCCTCGGGAGCAACTCCTTGGTATCTATTGTTCCTCTTCACTATGCTTATCATTCCTACATACCCTTGCATGGGGCAATTCTGTTGCACCTCATTGACTTGAAGGGGTTTTGCTTGCGCCTCATGGGCAGCCAAGGGGTCTTTGAAGACTCCCATCTACTGGTTGTTTGGTGCTACGGGGTTGTCCACTGCCAACGTCTTGTTGTCAATTAAGTCTTGTATCAAACCCTTGAACTTCCAACATGCATTGAGGTCATGTCCTCTCCGCCTGTGGAACCTACAATACAAGTCCTCCCGGTATCCCTTAGGCTTTAGCGCATTGGGATCTATGGTTTGAATTTTTGGAAGGTTGATCAAGTTTGCCATTGACAAGAGGTCAAATAGGGAGTCCCTAGACTCCGTATAAGGTGTGTACTGTCATCGAGGGTGACGCTGCTGATTTTGCTCCTGCTTCTGGTTTTCTCTTTCATAATTATTAGGAGGCACTGCCTCATAGTTAGCCTTTTGAGGCTGTGTTTCTTGTGTAGGCTTAGGGACATTTATAGCAACTTGATTTACCGTGGCAGGTTTTTGTTGCGCAGTCCCTATTTTTGTGTTCTTGTTCCATTCTTTCTTCTTAGGTTTGGCAATCTTGCCATCCTGTATCTTGATCTCTTTGATAATTCTGGATTGCGCCAGAGCTTCTTCTAAGGTGGCATATTGCTGCAGCAACAATAGCATAGAGATCGATCTCAAGCAACTTCTTGAGAACATTTGTGTTAGGTCGGACATAGGAGGGAGGTAGGGTAGCTTGGAAAGTAGAGTCCTCCACCGATTCTCGTAGGCCGCCATAGTCTCTTCCTCATACTGCTTGAGGCTGGCTAGGTCACTTAGTGATGCCTTCTTCTTGGTGTTGAAGGTGAAGCATTTGAGGAACGCATCCACTAACTAATCCAAGTTACTGATGCTGTGTTTTGGTAATTGCGTGAACCAATCCGAGGCAGGGCCTGCGAATGTAGTTATAAAATTTCTCAGCAACAAAGCATCATTGTCCTGAATGCCAAAGCATTGGCTCAGGAACCTCGTCACATGCTCTTGGGCATCCTCCTCACCCTTGAAGATTGCCAACTGAGGCAGCTTAAAGTGTTCAGGGTAAGGGGGTGCAGGCACTGATGGATGCACAGGATGACTGTGGAGTTGGCGTAACGTGGGCTTTTGGGCCCCAAAAGCTTTGGTTTCCATAGACTCCAAATGCTCTAGAAGCGCTTTATATGCATCAAAAGACTTAATATCTTCCTCTTTAGTTTACTCCCGTTGTGGGTTGTGGGAGACTTGAGGCCTATGGAGGGGTGGCCGGATAGCAGCCCCTCCGCCTTGATAGGGCATCTCAACCCACTTCTCTTCTTGTTCATACTCCTCATAGGCTTCTCGAGGAGTTTCTGGGCGAGACCTATGACCATGGGTGGGTCCCCGTAGAGGGAACCCGTCATTGTTCCAGGGATTGGCCTCCCGTTTAGGTCTAGGAGGTCTCGGAGGCAGCGCTTGGTAAGGTCATGAAGACCTGTCTCGTACCAAGGGATTATGCCTCTCATATGGTTCTGCTCTTTGGGTGCGCGGGGTTAGAAACCTTTCAGACATCGGGTTATGGAGTAGCTCATCTATTTGGTGCCTAATGCACTCTTTGCTAAGGCGATATAAATGCTCTAGCTGCTGTTGATCTTGCTCAAGCCGCGTGATCTGCGCTTGGCGGGTGGCATGCCTGGCGACTGCCAGGTCAATTTGTTCTGCCATATTGAGCCTATGAGGCTTGGATGCCTCTCCTATGCACTTACCTCGGTCACGATGATCTGAGATCTCAATAGGTCGCTTCCCTCTATCGAGGTTGGCGGCATTTACCCGAGGCTCTGGCCTCAGTGGGTGATCATGGTACATAGCGGGTGCGGAGGCACATGGCTCCCATGCTGTACGTTGCTCTCAAGGAATGTAAGGGTCTTCCTCGTGCTCCCTTTCGTATGTGTGAAAGGGGCGGGCAGAGTCGGCTCGCCCTGCTTGAAGAGCCTTGTGCTCTAGGTTTTGTCTATTGGTTCTAACAGTGATGGGGGGCAAAGGAGGGATGCCATAATCATGTGGCCTCTCCTCCTGGACACTATGCCGCTCTAGCGCTTCATCGCATGGTGGCCACTCATATCGAGCTTCTAAGGGAGCCTTTTTATCTATGTTGAGCGCCACGTGTAAGGACTCTTCCCGAAAGGGGCTATGATGAATGGGCGTGTCTCTCAAAGGGGTGTCCCTATAGTTCCATCTTGACATGGAATGATGCGGACTCTCCTGTGGTTCAGGCCGCCAAGGTGGTATGACCAAGTCCTTAGGGCTATAGTGGAGGCGACTTGTGCCCCCTTGTACACTTTCCACAGCTTCTACCCTTGATTGGGCTTGGCTACGTGTGTACACCATGGTGGTGCTTTCCTACAAGCTATGTAGATTTTTATCTCTTTTTATGATTTTTATGATTTTTTTTTTTGCTACACTAAACAGAAAAGATCATACACACACACAAGCAGTGATTATCTCGTTTAAATATTGAAAGTGTGTCCTAGACCTGGTTTAGTGTGTTTTGATTTTGTTTTGAAAGCTTTTGTAAAGAACATTTAAATGCAAAATGAAGGCTCTTATGACTCCCATAGATGGTCGCCCCTTCGATATACCATTGCTAGGCCGATATACCAACCTCTCTATATACCCGCCCTTACGTGAGGGAAACTATAGGTACGTGAGAGCAGATGGTACGTGGAACTTAGGCGGTACGGAAGGGGGATCACCCTATTTTTGACACCTACCATAGAAGACTTATCCTCATGCGCTGGGAATCACCCTAGCTACACTCGGTCAGCTTTCGTCAGGATTTACGTCTAGCAACAGTAGCGATCGGGGTTTATGAATGCAAAATTCAAGCCAAGGTGGTGATGAAATCCATCGTTGGTCTTGATCAAGGGCTGGGGTTTTACGACCAGCTCCTTGGTGTTTAATTTGCCATGTGGTGTGTGGGGTTCTTTTTATTTTGCAAAAATGGAAGCAAGCAAGCAGTAAAGGAAAACTTTCCCTAAGCAAGCGAGTAATCCAGAAACAAAAAAATTGAAGACAAAAATTGATAGGGAAAGTTCATAATCCTTACCTCTTCTCTGCCCAAATCTTTCGGTTCTGAGTTTCTACCCAAAAACCGTGTAGACAAAAATTTGTCCTTGGGGGGAACGAATTATAGGACTGAATTCATCATAGGGTGGGACAGATTCCCATTCGCCCCTGGGTAGGACGAATTCCAGCTCTGTATTCGCCTCAGGCTGGAACGAACAACAGTCCAGCGTCTAAAAACTTGGTACCTGCAAGCAAAATGACCAAGTTTGGATCAGATCTCTGATCTTAAAAATAGAGGACAAGGTCCCACCATGATCGCCACTGAAAGCATGAGGATACGAAAACAAAAAATGAAAACTCCAAGCATGATGCAAAAATGAAACTAAACATAATGCTAAATCCTATGAATTAAAAAGGCATGAAATGGAGAAAAACATGAATTGAAACCCAAATGAAATAACAGCACTTTTCTTTTATTGATGTATTTCAAAATTTGGTTACAATTCGCATCCTCCCTTTTTAGGGGTGAGGAGCGTAAAGTTCATCTCTTGGTTACATCCATGGATAGCCATCCTTCTTTCGTGTGCCCACATGTAATATGGGCGGACCAAAATGTCACCACCGCTTGTGTCTATGAATTTTGATTCCTTGCTGCTCCTCCGATGTTCCAATCCTGCATTCAAAGGAACAAGAAATAGTTAGTAGCACCTGCATATGAAACAAAACATGCAAATCCCCAAGCCTACGATAAATGAATGAGAAAAATGAATTAAACTATAATTAAAATGACTTCAAATGCTCTAAAAATTTTATAGGGACATCAAGACATCACCAGGAGGGCACTGCAAAAGGAACAGTCAGAAAATTCCTTGCCAATTTGAATTCGCTCCAGGGCGGGACGAATTCACCTACAACAAAATGCCGAAAAGGTACTGTCCCAAATGTCCTGCCTAGAAAGCTCCAAAAGACCTACAAACTTGGGGTTAGCTAATTGGGGGCATTTTGGGAAGACCCAAATGGTCAGATTTTCCCAATTTGGCCTTCGTCAATGGGAATTTGATGATGCTACCTGCAAGTTAGTGAAGGCGAACGAAGATGGAAACATGATCAAAGTTGCTCAAAACAAGGTGAAATTTAAACGACAACCTATCTAAGCATCATAGAACTGAATGCAAAAATGAAATAAAGCAAATCTATCACATATTTCCCATCGCTCTGAAGAGGGGCGATTAGGACTGTAACAGTGTGGGAGGGGGCGCCCATGGGGCAGGCCGCCCACCGTTTAGGGCCTGATTTTGGTACCAATCCACTTGGGATGGGTCCCAAAACCTCTTGTGGGGTATTGTCGGCAAATTGGGTGGGATATTGTGACCAAATGTCGGGTTTGGTTCCAGATTTGTGCTTCCAATAACCACCCTATGACCTCTTCTCCAAAAGAGATCAAGGATGTGAAAGGCACAACTCAAATGGGAATAGGTGTGGAAATAAAATGACAACACTTCGTTGCTCCAAAATGCTCCTTCTCTATATATTTTGGGGTGAGGAAACTCACCAATTTATAGACCTGGAGGTCTCTTGAAATGGGCATGCAGAGGCGCCACTTGGCAATCATGCCTTCCCAGGGGGAAGGAGATTCCTCCCTGAATAGGGACTTCATGACTGCCCTTGTAACATCCTCTAACGCTCGAAAATGCTTACCCACACTCCCATGTGATGAAGGAAGCATTAAGTGGCAGATCTGAGCTGCCATTTGTCAAGATTTGACTTTTTGCCCGTCAAACCTGCAATTCGCCCCACCCTAGAGCGAATTTGGAATTCGTCCTAGGGTGGGGCAAATCCCAGTTTGAATTCGTCCCTGGGTGGGACGGATATTGAGAAAAGTTCCTGAAGGTGCCAAATTGATTTTTGACCTTCCAAAATTGTTGTTAGAGTGGTTAGGACCACTGTTTAACCTCTGGGGGCTGCCCTTGGGGATGTGTGTGTCAATGCGATCAGTGTTTGCAATCACATAATCGGATTGGTGCTATTTTGGTGTCTACAATATATATTCATGTAGGCCTCCAAAGTATATATATGCAAGTAACCATATTACAAATAATATGCTAGAAGTAGGGGTTTGGGTTTCTCACAAGACCGTCCAAAGATATGTGTACTACTATAAAAAGAGAAATAAAGGGAAAGTTATATAACTTGTGAAAACTCTACAAAATCCTATACTACTGTTATTTATAGATTACAAAGAGGATTTACCTCCAAAAATCAAGATGACTTATCATTCTAATTGCTAGGTCATATCTTCATTTAATTTTTTGATCTCCCCAAGGTCTTTAGATCTAGAATCATAACTGTCAAATGGTTCTAAGTCATTTGGATGAGCAACTACCACCATTATTTCCATCTATCCCTTTTGGAGATTCCCATAACCTATGTGGAGAATATTTTTGTATTTAATACTTTAGATTTGAGGTTGTCTCTTTTGTGACTCGAATTTTGCTTTCCTTATGAATTCAATGCATACTTTCGAAGAGATACACAATAATATTTTGCAAGAAAGGACTATACTCCCAAGAAGATTGTACACCTTAGTACAATCAGTATTCTTTAATTTTAAAGAATGAGTGTTTCTAGCCTTTAGAAATTTTTATTACCATCTTGCATCGAGGTTTTTATCATCTTCCAGCCTCTAAATTTTTACCACCTGTTGATGGCTAAAAATGTACGCTTACATTTGCACCCGCGTACAACATCAACATGGAAATTTTCCTCTCATGTGGGACTCCCTAAGAAGAAAATACCTCTACAGAGAGCTGGATCTCATAAAAAAAAAACTTGTAGGGGAAAAGGGAGAGAAGAAAATAAAAACTACAAAATAGAAAAAAAATAAAAAAGAAAAGAAGTGATACACCAAAATAAAATGGGCTGACTGATTCACCTAAAAGTCCTCAAAATATACAATATAGCAGATACAGAGCATAAAACAAATGATGAATCAATTACAAGAGGTAATATTGGTGAACCAAGGGCCAATGCCACATGAAATTCAACCAAATTGAAGATACATAGAATATGGTTAAAAATAATATTTGTATAATTTTCTATAGTTTTACAAAGGTTAGCAAGTAACAGAATGAACCAACCCTTAGAAAGACCTGGAAAATATCTTTTATAGATAAGAGATATTTTCTAGTCTTCTATTTTCCATATAGACCACCTAAATTAATTACTTCTACCAGACAACAAATTTTTCCGCATACTTTCCAGGTTTGCACAACTGCTAAATGTTTTCCAAACATTTGATGTCTAAATTTGTAGAACTATGAAATAAATTTTCACCCACTTTCTAGATTTTTATAACTGCAAATATATTTTCCACCCAGAATACCCGCAATAATTGTTTATGCTAGACTGTAAATTTTCATAATGACTTTCTAGATCTGCAAGATATTGACATTTAATTCTTACCCACTTTCTAGATTTATAAAACTGCACAATAATTTCTTGTTGTTAATGTCTCAATATGTAGAACTACACTTAAATGCTCACCCACTTTTAGATTTGCAATACTGTAAAAATATTTTCTACAGTTGACGTTCAATCTGCAAATCTACTAAATTAATTTCTACCCACTTTCTATATTTACAACATTATATAATATCCTCCACCCAAATGTTTAAATTAGAGAATCTAGTCAGACCATGAGAGGAGGATATTTAAATAGATTTTAATAAAAATTGCATGGTATTTTTCTTTAAAAGAAAAAAACCTTCATGTATTTCTCCAGGTGTAAGTAGACATAGTCAAACAGGTCAACTTGATCAGAGCACATGTAGTCAAACTAAAAAGTATGCACAATCAAACTGGGAAGTATGCATAGTCAAATTGGAAAGTACGTACAATCAAACTAGTAAGTATGCATAGTCAAACTAGGAAGTATGCAAAGTCAAACTGGTAAGAATGCATAGTCAAACTGGTTTACTAGATATAGGTACCTAAACCTAGGAGATAGGCATCTGCAACTAGAAGATAGACGCTTGAAACGAGAATATAGGTGCATGAAACTAGAAAATAGATGCTTAAAATTACAATATAGGTTCTTGCAACTAGAATATAGGAACCTACAACTGGAATATAGGTATCTATAATTGGAAGATAAGTGCCTGTAATTGGAAGATAGGTGCTTGTAATTGGAAGATATGCATCTTATGCTAGGCTACCAAAAATTGATAGGCCTACCAACACTTGTTGCTTAAAACTCCCCACCACCTGCGAGCATGAACTTGTCCACCACATATCGCCAAATTTTTTAATTGGTGCAACCCTTAATGGATTTGAATGGGAGGATTAAAATTTATTAACATTTTGGTTATTCTTAGGGGATACATGCCTACAATGTGAAAAGAACCCAAAAGACTAGGTATTCTTAGCGTCCATTGGGCATAGAGTCATTTATCATCTTTAGATTTTCAAAAAAAACTAAATTCTATACTTGCTTTGTAAGGTAGAGCTTCTAGAAATAATCTTTGCAACAGAACAAAAAACTACACAAAATATAATTGTTAAAAATAACATCTACAACAGAAAAAAAAAATTACACAAAATTGAACTATTGAAAACAACCAACATAAAACAAAATAAAATAAAACATGCTTCACAGGAAGCAAGAGGTGTCTCAGGATACTTAGGGAACACAACAAAAAAGGAAACTAAAACTACAACAACCTACCCTTACTATTTCTAAAGCCCCTACTCTAACCAATCCCTTTTTTTAAATAAATTTTATTCCGTAAGCTTTTGGGGCAGAACATAATATTACTATTGCTTTTACACAAGAAAATAATAGGTAACTTATATTATGTCCCCACATCTACCATCCTATCAGCTTATTGATTGCTCTTTCTAGGGACTATTTGGATACTTAAGGTATCAAATCCTTCAATTAGGTTCATCACTCTATGTTTGTATTCTTCTAAAATATTATTGTTAATAACACAATGACATTTGATTTGCTAAACTAATAATTTTGAATCACCAAAAAAATGAATCAATTTTACACCTCTTTTCTCTACTTGTAGGAGTCCATGAATTAGAGCTTCATACTTTACCATATTGTTAGTGTAGCTGAACTAGAGGTTAAAGGATGGAGGAATGTCTCCTCAGAAGGAGAGGTTAAAACAAAACTGGAACCAACATCTTGTTTACATCTAGTTGCATCAAAATGCAGCTTTCACACATCTTCTACTTGTTGTTCTATTTTCAAGACCTCTAGCATCGTACTCCTTTCCTCCAAGATATAGTAGGTTTCCATGCCAACCTCTTTAAAATCATCATATGAATTAGATCCATGTAATACATTTTCCCACTCATTGATTTGAGTATTAGAAATAGGAAGAGGTTTATTTTATGCCTATACCTCATTAGGTGCCATTTGCATAAGATTTATAGCCTCTTCAATAAGTTTTTTAGTCTCTTTAGGTGCTAAAGATACATGAATTAGAGTTTCTTTGAGGAGATCCATCTGTCCTAGCAGTGCAAGAGCATCCCACATAGGAACTTACAAGCTAGTATTCTTCATTTGCTCCACCAATTTGATAGGCTGATTTTTCTATATTTATTGGGAAATCCAATCATTCCTTAGCCTCTCAATAACTAGGTTGTTGAATTTGAGCCTGTTGATTTCTCCAATTTAGAGTATCCTTGAGTGCAATTGTAGTTTGCTATCTGACATTCATACTTGAAGGTTGAGGGTAAATGGTTACTTGTGATATATAAGAACCATCAATTACAACTTTCCTTTTAGATCTTGTATTATAGTCAGATTGTACTTTCTTCTTAGGCTAATTACCCATAATATGATTTACTACACAATACTCATGTTCTTTATAATACATCAAAATGCTATCAAGAGTTGATGTAGAAGGATGGTAATATTATTGTTGTTCCATGTATGATAGCTAATATCTTGTGCCACTAAAGCTCTGCTACTATTTTCATATGCACAACCATTTTTATCATGAGGTAATTGACAAGGAGAGCACCATCTTTGTTGCTTAGCTAAGTTATTTTGCATAGGCACTAGGTCCTAATTTGGGATGGTAACAGCAAGAGACTGTTCTTGTAAAGGCCTAGTTGGGTGTACATGATTTTGATATTGAGGTTTGTGCTAATAAGAAGGATAGTATAGCTAGAAATATATTTGCTGAGGTTGAATTTACTACTTCTCTAGAATATTCAACTTGTTATCTACTATTCTGACCAAATTCAATAGATCATTTATTTGGTCATTTTATTGACCAGAAGTTCTAGGTGCATTCTCATTAATTGGTAATGGATTAACTAATGGAATATTAGCAAAATATTGAAAGTTTAGTGGGATGGATATAATCACATCTAAAAATGGAGGTATAGGAGACCTAGGGGTAATTCTACCACACCCCACTAAATAAATTTCAACTTAGACAACCTTTTCATATGCATCAGATAATGTATTGATTCCCATAGTTTGGATGCTCATACCTATATCAAAAATCAAAGCTCTCAAGAAATACAAAAAGCAAATTGTGCATTTGGCATTACCTCCATGGGTATTCTATCTAAAGTCCTTTGGAATCAAAAATTGAAATATTTAATCTGCCTATTGGGATTTCTTTTGATGGCAGTTAGTTGCTCCATAAGTGATAAGCTATATGATTTATTCTTGAATTTCTTGATCAACATATTAGCCAAGTCATCCTAGCTTGCAATGGTGTGAACAAGAAGGTTTCTAAACCATTGAAGGATTTTATCCTTCTAAGAATATACCAACAATCTAACTGCCACATTATATTTAGTCACATTATATACTGAGCATATATTTACATATCCTAGAGATGTTCCACAAGAGTGATTGAGGTTTATCTAATATAATAAGGTAGAGCCTTAAGGGCTAATACTAAAATATCATCATGTGCTACCAAGGCCAATGGACTACTCTGATTGATAGAAGGATAGGATCTAGGTGAATATTGAGAGATGAATAGAATAGAATGATAGATCATTTAATTAAAGGGAGAGGGGCCAGTAGGAGGTGGTATATAAAATCGATCTTGAGTCCTTCCTCTTCTTTTTCTTCTTTAAGTATTAAAATAGAGCTCCTAAAGGAATCTACCTTCTCTTCTTGAATTGCTTCTTGTAGACACACCCCTCATAAAAATGAGGATGCAATCATGGATCTAGTTATTCTAACCAGCAAAGTTACCACGTACCCACAAAACTAAAACACATGAAAATAAAGACCATCCATTTTTAAAAAAAATAAGGTAGATCTAGATTAGTTCTTTTAGCAGAGTCACCAAGTGCTTAAACAATTCTTTAACAAGCAGATAATAGTAAAAAAAAATACTAAATTTTGATCGATTTAAAATATAAATAAGATATGTGCATATATTTTCATAGTAAAACTATAGAACTATCCCATCGAGTATGCTAAAATTATTTATGGCTGAAAATATACGCTTACACTTGCACCCGCGTATACCATGAACATGGGAATTTTCCTCTTGTGTGGGACTGCCTTAGAGGAAAATACCTCTAGAAAGATTTGGCTCTCATAAACAAAATAAAAAATTGCAGGGGAAAGGGAGAGAAGAAAATAAAACTACAAAATAGATAAAAAAATATGAAAGAAAAGAGATGATACGCCAAAATAAAATGGGTTGATTGATCCACCTAAAACTCCTCAAAATATATAATACATTAGATACAAAGCCTAAAACAAATTAGGAATCAACTGCAAGAGATAATATTGGAGAATTAAGAGCCAATACCACATAAAATTCAACCAAATTGAAGATACACAGAATACAGTTAAAAATAGTATTTTTTTTATTTTTTGCAGTGTTACAAAGGTCAGCAAGTGACAAAATGAACAAACCCTTAGAAATACCTAGACACTCTCTTTTATAGATACGAGACATTTTTCTAATCTTCTATTTTCCATTTGGACCACCCGAATTAATTACTTTTACAAGATATATTTTTCCACCTACTTTTCAGATTTGCATAACTGCTAAATCTTTTCCACCATTTTTTTATTTGTAACCTCCTGTACATAGCATATCTGCAACATGTGAGGGGAGATATTTGAACCTGGGGCTTCTCGATTTCAATTGGAGAGTTTTAACTACCCACTTTCTCTCCAAATCCTCTATGAGTGAATATTTTCCACCATTTGAAATCTAAACCTATAAAACTATGAAATAAATTTTCACCCACTTTCTGGATTTGCAAAACTGTAAATATATTTTCCACCTAGACTACCTGAATTAATTACTTCTTCCAGACTGTAGATTTTACCATCAACTTTCCAGATATGTAAGACATTGACATTAATTCTTATCCACTTTCTATATTTACAAAATTGCATAATAATTTTCCACTGTTAACATCTCAATCTGTAGAACTACACATAAATGCTCACCCACTTTCAAATTTGCAACACTGTAAAAATATTTTCCATAGTTGACGTTCAATATGCAAATCTACTAAATTAATTACTACCCACTTTCCAGATTTACAGCATTATAAAATATCCTCCATCCAAACGTCTAAAATATTTATATTTTAGAGAATCTAGATAGTTTGCGAAAGGAGGAGATTTAAATATATTTTAGTAAAAACTGCATGGTATTTTTCTTTAAAATAAAAGTCTTCATGTGTTTCTCCAGGTGTAAGGAAGCAAATCAAATTGGTCAACTTGACGAGAGCACATGTATTCAGACTGGAAAGTATGCACATCCAAATTGGTAAGTATGCACAATCAAACTGGTAAGTATGCACAGTCAAACTAGTCAACTGGATATAGGCGCCTAAAAATAAGAGATAGACACTTGCAACAGGAAGATAGATGCCTAAAACTAGAATATATGTGACTAAATTTGGAATATAGGCACCTTAAATTAGAATATAGGTGTCTATAATTGGAATATATGCACCTATAATTGGAAGATAAGCATATGTAATTGGAAGATAGACGTATGGTATGTGTACTAACCACTTCTACTAGGCTACCAGAAATTGATAGGCATGCAAACACTTACTGCTTAAAACTCCCCGCTATACCAACATGAAATTGTCCACCATATACTGCTAGATTTTTTAAATGATGCAACCATTAATGAATTTAAGTGGGAGGCTCAAAATTTATTAACACCACTATCTGACCTCAAGATTTCATCCGTTGGGAGTTTTGCTTCTTGTCTTGGATTGGATATTATACAAACTTTTATTTTTTTTGGACGTGCACCTTCTTGGACTTCTTGCCTTTCACTTTTTCTATTTTTGAAACTTTTTATTGGAACTTTTATGTGCACTTGTTTGGTGCTTTCTTTTTGGCTTCTTGCTTACTTATTTCTCACCAAGGGTTGCCTTGCTAAAGCCTTATTTTTTATGTAGTGATAATTCATTATATTTTCGGTGATTCATAGGGGATATTTGGCCTATTGAAGATGAGAAACCTAGAAAAACTAGTGCCTAGTCCATTAGGCATGGAGTCAGGATAAGAACCCATATTCAAAAAGAAATCAGAGGAGGAATTTCAGCAATCATTCTACGCCTAGAAAAACTAGTGCTTATTTGCTTGAGCACTTTCCACTACCTTTGTTATCCAATGGTTCATTTGATTATTGGTTTGGTCTTATGCGGGTTTTTCTTCCTTTGCATCCACATACTCTTCTTTCTCATCCTATATTGTCGTAATCTAGTCGAATATATTATGGGAAGAGGTGACATCCATCTTGATAATTATTTGTGTATTGCTTGTCCATTTTAATTTTAGTGAGTTATTGTATAAGGGTATTCTAGGATTAGAATAGCCTGTTAAATTTAATATTGTTAAACTAAACTTATATATAGGATTTAGTTTGAAGGATGAAGTCACAAAAAAAAGTAATTTTGTCTTACAAGTGTTTTGATCAATATTCCTAGGAAAGAGAGCTTATTTTGGCAATGGTTTCTATTTAACCTTTGGTGAGTTTGGTATGGACCATATCCTATACATGGAGGGCTAATAGCATAGGTTTTATTTTTATATTATTGTATTTACAATAAAAAAAGATTGCATATCCTTTATTGGTTATTCAAATGCTCTTAAAACCTTTGGATTTTCCATATTATTCAAAAGGTTGATACTAGCATAGTGTTTGTTTAGATTTTAAATTAAATACAAGGGCATCAAATATTTGTAATTAAATTTATAAATTAATAAACTTGTAATGACTAGAAAAAGAAGCTCCCATCATATCACATATTAAATTTCCCATAGATTATCACTTAAATATTGAAAGGAAAATAACTTAAGATAAATATTTAAATTTTATTTCATTTAAATTATTTTATTACCATATCTCTATAACAGTGTAGCACTTATTTTGGATATTATATAACATAAATTAAAAACTAAATTATTATGCTAATTTTAAATTCTAATAGTATTATACTTCTCATTCATATTTTTTTCCACTAAAGAACTAAAATACTATATCTTTCAAATGCAAGAAGATTTGTATTTGACCCTAACTAGCTAATATTTTTAAGGTTATAGTATTTTTTACATAATTCATTATATAAATTGATATAATGAGCATGAGCATGAGAAGCAACAAGTCCCAATTCTTTATATTTTCAATTTATGTTCATTCTTACGTATATTAAAGAATATGCATGCACGCGCGCGCACACATATATGTGTGTATGCATATTCTTTAATATACATAAGAATAAACATATCATTCTTACGTATATTAAAGAATATGCATGCACACATGTACATGCATGTGTATGTATATATAATGTATATATATACATACACGTGCATGTACATGTGTGCATGCATATTCTTTAATATATGTAAGAATGATATTTTCATATATATATTATATGGAAAATACTATATTGCAATATTGAGTATGAGAGGAACAATATTAGGATAGTTATATGTTTTTAAGGATATTGTACTCCATATATATAATAGATCAAAAAATGATATTTTGTATTAGTATCCATAACTAGAATCCTTTATATTATAAGAACCATGTTATTGTATTATAGTTACTCATTTTTCCAATTGTACAAAACTTCTTAATTGTTGTATTGCATAGATTAAAAAAATCAAATTACATAAATTTGTGTATATTTCAAATCTTAACCATCACTTACTTAATTTTGAGCACATTGTTTTTTGTGTGATTGAGTTATATATTTGGATAAGTGAAGTGAAATGTTTTATTATTTTCACCTATATTTCATGTTGAACACTCATTGTTATGATAGCCATAATATTTAGTTAAAATATCTTAAGTTAAAGAAAATTATAATAAGAAATTTATAAATGAACTAGGAAAGAAGCATAATAGTAAGAACTAAGAGGAACTATGCTTACATTGAATTGCATTTTCTTAAAAATGTATATATTTCTAAACATTTTTATTTCCTTAAGCATATTTTAGTTTTAAATTTCAAAAGATTATATTTTTAAAGGGTTATACAACTCATAGTTGAAGTATTTTTCGCTTATGTAAGGAATACAAGAACATTATACATAGTATCTTCTAAACTATTATCATTTATTTTAAATAAATCTTACTTGTAAAAGAAATAAAATGGGGTATGATGCACTCAGTGTATATCTTGATAATTAAAAGGAGCATATGAATATTGTGAAATAAATTCAAAGATAAATAAGTAACATTTTTAATTGATGAAGCATAAATATTTAATAGTTTTATAAGTAATAGCTTATTAATAAAAAAAATAGTACTATAATTAATAAAATTTGACATAGAAAAATAATTTTATTTATTTATTTTTAAACTTGATTGAATAGTCAATAATATTTAAAAATATAAACAAAAACTATGTATTTAAATAATAGAAAATACATATGTGGGAAGTTAGTGCAAGCTAGGAGGGAGGGAAAGGATGAGAAGGAATCAATAAGCAAAAGTAGAAATTAGGACACAAAGTGTAATCAAGGAGCAAGAACCACTTCTCAATCTAGATGTTAGAAAAAATATAAAAACTAAAAGATTCACTTGAAGAAATCTAGGTAACATGGTAGGAAAGTCATTTTTGAAAGTCCTTATTGGAGGTAAGGATGCTTTAGTTGGAAGTAAGGGTACCCTAGTTGGAAGTATGCATGCCCTAGTTAACAATAAGAAGAGAGAATCTATGGCAAACCCTCCCTAGCTAGTAGGTGCTACACCAAATTTGATTATCAAGATGAGATGATCAATAATGATATAATGGTCCTTAAAGCCACAGGGTTAATATGTAAGTTCCATGGATACTGGCTAGGTTTTTCTAAGATTAAAAATTGTATCAAGTGTAAGTGGGTATTAAATTTGAATTACTAAATGAATTTTCTTTGAAATTTATTTTTACTCATTATCTTTTTCGGTTTAAAAATAAGGTATAGATTAATGGATGAGGCCCTTTCTTCAAGGGAAAATATGCATTATAATTAAGACCATAGAGAAATATTTTTTTGTGGATACAAATACAATTAAAAGGATTTCATTGAAAATTAGAATTTTAAGTATTCTTATCAACTCATCAACAAGAAGGTTTTTAATGATTAAGGAGGGACCGGGAAAAAAACTTCGGAGCTCTGGCGATTTTGCGGGAAATCTTCTGAACTGTCGGAGGCCGAAGCTCTAGGATTCTGGCACGCGGCTTCTTCCTGGGTCTCTGTTGATTTGACATCGTTCCCCTCTGAAGGCTCGTCCGTTACCCCGGGAGGGCCCTATGGGGTCTCCTCCAGGTTCTCTTGACGGGAAGAAGAGCTCTTATGCCGAGATTCTAAAAGAAAATTTTGCGTCTTCTTCTGATGAAGCCCAGCGGGGCGCTTACCAAGCGCTTCTCAAGAATTTTGGCAAGGGTTCTTCTGTAAACAGAGTTAATGGATGCCTCCCGCAATCGCTTCCAGACCTAAGATAGTCATAGAACCAAAGATGGTTGAGGATACGATCACCTACCGTGCTAACCATGACTTGATCTACAAATTCATGGGATTCCGACCCACTCTGCACTTTCTGCACACCTGGGTTAGACAGAACTGGGAACCTATCGGTGAGTACTCCTTATGGCCTATAAGCAACGGGTATTTCATTATTAGTTTCTCTTCTTTAG
>JAQPPZ010007713.1:0-95253 GCA_028583015.1 Wollemia nobilis | reverse complement strand
CTTAGTAATGCAAAATACATACAAGCTACTCTACACAGTAACTCAATCAACATAAACTACTCTACTCAATATCTAGTTTCATATATATTTGCATATATATATATATATATATATATATATATATATTCATTAAACTATATGAATGTTTTTGAAAAAGTTTATTTCTACTCAAACAAATAAGGGAATTGATACCACATATCCACCCCATCTTTCCACATTATGTTTCTATCTAAGTAGTGGTCCCACTAGATCCGACATTTATCTATGCTTATTTTACTCAAATTATTGGTTCTAAAACCAAGTATGTAAACATACCAAACTTCAATTTTGAGTGGGTCGGTCATCTACAATTTGGAAACATCCAAAATATGAGTAGGATCATGAATGTATTTTCTAAAAAGTGACACATGGAATACATTGTAGATTTTTGATAGGGTTGGTGGTAGAGCGAGTTTGTAATCAATAGAGCTTATCTTAGCCATAATTTCAAATGGTCCCACATATCTAGAGTTAATTTTGGAATATTTTATGGAACTTTTAGTTTATTTCACCCTTAAGAATACCCTGTATCCCATAGAATATTCCCTAGGTGATCTATGGCATCTTTCAGCTTTGGTTGAATTCTTTTCAATTTATATTCCATTTCTTTTACAATTTTCGGTCTGATCACTACCCAATCCTCTGAATTATTCCAAGATAAGGGTTTTTTGCATATTCTCTTGTATAAGGCCTTTAAAGGTATCATACCTAGATATGAATGGTAACTATTATTATATACAAACTTTAATAGGTATAAATAGTCTTCCCACTTTGTATGTTGATCCATATAGTACATTCGTAGCATGTATTCCAATACCTAGTTCATCCTTTTAGTCTATCCATCTATCTTAGGGTGATAAAAAGTACTAATATTCAATTTTATTACCAATAGTTCATGCAATGCTTGCCAAAATTCAAATTTAAAGTAAGAATATCTATAAGATATTATGACCTCTAGAAATCCATGTAGTCTTACCACTTCCTTGGCAAACTTACTAGCTACTATAGGAGTTTCATCTTGCACATTGCCTAGGATAAAATGTGCTACCTTGGTTAACTTATCCATAATTACCAAGATTACATCATGTCTAAATCTTGTTTTAGGCAACCCCATTATAAAATCCATTAATACCACCTACAATTTTTGCATGGGTATCTCATGAGGGTATAGCTTTCCAGCTAGATATAGATGTTATGATCTCACTATTTTACATTATAAACATCTAGCAACATAATTAGTGATATCATTTTTTATTCCTATCCAAAAGTAAATTGTTCTCAAACTTTCATGCATTTTTTACCCTCCCAAGTGCACTGAATAAGGCATGTTATTCTCTTAATTAAGGATTAGTTCCCTCAATTCACCTATACTTGTAACTACCAACATGTTTCTATAAAATAATAGATCATCCTTGAACACAAAATCTATTTCCTTTCCAGGTTCTTGCTCAACCTAAGCATTACAAGATTGGCAAAATTCATTCTTTCCTTACAATACTTTAATTTGGTCTGACAGATCATATTTATATTTTGTCATTGAAGAAACACATCCTCTCCTACTCAGAGAATCTACTTCATTATTCGTATTACCCTTAATATACTCAATTCCAAAATCATACTCAGCTAAAAATTCCATCAAACATCTTTTCCAGATATTTAATAAGGGTTGAGTGAATAGGTATATTAAACTTTGGTGATCTATTTTCAGTTCAAATGGTTTTCCCAATAAATAGTGTCTCCAAATATTTAAGGTATGTACAATTTATGCCAACTCCAAATCATGGGTGGCATATTTTAGCTCATGTATTTTAAGTTTTTGAGATTTATAAGTAATAAGCACATCATCCTAGGTCAAAAAACCTCTTAATCCTTCAATGGAGGCATCAGTACAAACTGTAAATCGATTATTTGGATTAGGTAATTACAAAATTGGTGTGGTTGTCAACCTTTCTTTCAAAACTCAAAAATCCTCTTCACATTTTTCTACCCATTTGAAGGCTTTTCTTGAAAGGTTTTTAATGGTTTTGATAATTCTTGAAAATCCTTTGATGAATCACCTATAATATCCTATAATTCCCATTAAAATTCACACCTTTTTCACATTAGTAGGTGTCGACCAATCAATAATTGATTCAATTTTCTTGGTCTCCACTGCAATCCCTTCTACGAAGATAAGATATCCCAAATAATGTACTTGTAGAGTATAAAACTCACACTTTGATAGTTTTCCATATAATCGATTCTTCCTCAGAATATCAAGCATAATTCAAATGTTGATCATGTTCCTCCTTGTTCTTGGAATAGATCAGCATATCATCCAAAGGTATGAGCACAAACGGGTCCAACTGCTCTCTAAAAATGCTATTCATGAGCTTCATGAATGTGGTTGGAGCATTGGTTATACCTTTAAGTCAAGGAATCATCCTTGAGAAAATCCTCCATCGGTAAGAAAAGTGCCAAGGCATGTGAGCTATTCTCGTTTGCCCCTTTGATTATTATCAAGATGCCTATATGAGAAGAAAAGTTAGAGGTATAATTTTAAGTATCTATGTTTGATCGTATTTCATTGATTTAATTTTAATGTTGTTAGCATTATTTTTAATTAAAAATAAATATATATATAAATCTATTGATATATATAAATAAAATTAAACTAATGTAAATCTAAATAAAGTTGAAATTGTGTATTATTTTAGTGTTTCTTATATTTTAAAAGTAAAAATATACAATTATTTTAAAATAAATAAGGAACCACCTAGTAGACATTGACTTCATGTAAAGGTGACAATTAGCATGTCATACATTTTGTTCGATGAGGAACCCCCTTATTTTCTATAAATAAATAATATTAGAAGAGGAAGGGGACATGAGGGTCTGTATTATTATACATCAGATAAAGTAGCTAATGACAGTAAAATAAAAGTGTGGTGGTAGCCTAGCTCCAAATAAGAATTCCAGGTTGGATTTGTTGAGCTTAATGTTTCTTAAGATAAAAGGTAGATGCCTATGAGGTTGCCTATGAAATTTTATTTATATGTTGTTGAATATTGTCCTCATCAACCTATATCTTATTTGGTTGAATTTTTAGATTTAACATGTATGAATGAGAACTGTGATTATTGGCTATAAAATTTGGTTGCTTATTCTTTGTTGGCTTCTCATGGAGGTGTGAAATATGTGTGCATCCTTTGAATTATAAATACTTTTGTATTTTAGTGGCACTTTATGTCTGAATGATAAAAAAAATGTCTATATACATCATTTAGAGAATATTTATTTCTTGGAAAAAATCCTATGTCTGGAACCTTTCTTAGAATTCTTTATAGGTGGTTATTTTCATAATAACAAATAGGTATCCTATGAAATATTTTATGTTTTGGAATTATCAACCTCAATCTATGCATTCTATAGCCATATTTTATTCCATTATGAATAGAAGAAGTTGGCTATGACATATGCTAATTTATGAAGCTAGTATGTAGGTCCATCTAGTGGTGCATGAGATAAGGTTTTCTCTCATATGGATACCATGGAATAAACAAGTTATTATAAGACATCAAGCACTTAGGTTATTCTAAACTAGGTATATATTTAGAAAAAATCTTTTAAAAACATCACTTGGTACTATAATACTTGCTAGCTTTGTATTTTGATTAACTTTTGAATCTAAATGAATATTGTTGCATGTCTACCAAATAGAAAAAAATTTGGTTGTTATTTTATTTTAGATGGTTACCTACAACACTATATCAACCTTAAATATGTTAAATTGAAAATTTGGAAATACTACACATCATTTAGATAATAAATTAGATATGGAGTTTGTTGGTGGTTCATTTTTCATGAGTGATTACCCCTAGGAGTGGTAAATAGTAAATTATATGATTAGATGTATTTTAGAGATACATTGTATGTATTCATAATCCTTAGGATCTATTTTTATCCCAATCCAAATACAATCCTCAATGTTGGTGACACTGGAGCTTTCTAGTAGTGAAAGTCAAGAATTAAACCTTATGAAATGACACAATCACTCATAAAAGAAAATATTTCTATGAGCCTTGTATTATATCTTTTAAAGCAATTGTTGTTGATGCATTATTTGTATAATACCCATTTGAGCCTTGTTATCAAAAGAGACTATTTTATTAAAAAAAAAAAGTATGAAACTATATTAATTTCTAGAGGTATAACCATTCATTAGAATTTGTCTTCATAAGGGGTTATGTATCACGATATTAGAATAAATTTTATCTACTAAAATTAAATTGTGATATTACTATTATATTTTGATGAGCTACGTGAAAATACAACCACAAGGTGTAAAATAAGCAAGTTCGTATAACTATATGCTAATAAAAATGTAATATAAGCAAGTTCATGTTATCTCACAGGAAGAATTAGTGATTGATCCTGCAAGAGCCGAAGTGCTCATGAAATTGCTAATTCTTGCTAATAAGAAAGACCTACAATATTTCTTTGGTAAAATAAATTTCATTCACAAATTTATTGTCTATTTCAATTAGGTTGTGAAGCCCATCACTGAGCTTTTGAAAAATAATATTGAATTTAAGTGGACGAAATTCAAGAGAAGAGATTTTCAGGAAATCAAAGAAAGAATCACGTAAAATCCAATTTTAATTAATCCTTACTATTTTAAATATTTCATTCTCAATGCATTTGAGGAGCAAGAAAGCTATGATACACTATTGACTCAAAAACAAGAATATGGAGAAGAGAATATAATTACCTTCCTGAGCCAAGTTATTGTGCCACATCAGGAGAAGTACAATTTTATCGAGAAGCAAGTGTACACGGTGATGAAATAATTGAAGAATTTTTGACACTTTGTTTCTCAAAGAAAGACTGTAGTTTATGTTATTCATCCTAATGTTCAAAATTTTATACTCCAAGGAGAACTAGGAAATAAAATGGCAGGTTGGGTCTTGAAAATTCAAGAATACGATATGGAGATCCAACCAAAAAAATTGGTTTGTGGGTGAGCTTTATGTCAGGAGCTAGCTAAGTGTGCTACCTCCGAGATATTTGATGCAACATATGAAGAGGACACAAGTGAAAGAATCTGCGTAAATCATACTATGAGCGACCGAGATTTGATAGAATAAATGATTGACTATTTTACTTCTAGGATATGTCTAGCTCCTCTTGATGCCTCACAATATCAGAGGTTCAGGCTGCATGTGCTCAAGTATGTATTGTTGCCCAATGGATTGTATCATAAGAACATTGATAGAGTTCTTATCAAGTGTGTAAAAAAGTCAAAAAAAGAGAAGATATTAGAATAATTTCATTCTGGGCTATCGGGAGGTCACTATGTAGGTAGGTCTATGGATTTAAATATTATCTGAGTGGGTTATTATTGGACCACTCTGTTCGTAAATGCTCATAATATAAGTCAATGATGTGATAGTTGTTAGCGATATGTTGGCATAACTAAGAAAGGAGCTTTGCTCCTGTATCGAATCCAACTGGAGGTACCTTTTCAGTAGTGGGGTCTTGTTTTCATATGAGTTATTGATCCTCATTCTTCTGTGGAGCATAAGTATATCTTGATGATGACTGATTATTTCACCATATGGATGAAGGCTATTCCGAACAAGAAGGCTAATCAAGCTATTGTTATATCCTTTCTAGAGAGGCTTATTACTCGTTTTGGCATCCTAGATTCAATTGTAACTGATAATGGTACTCCATTCATTTGGCCAAAATCATAGAGTTTGCTAGCAAATATGGTATTTATTTGAAGACATCATCTACCTATTATCTACAAGGGAATGGGTTGGCTCAGTCTACCAAAAAAAATTTGCTACAAATTTTAAAATGAATGATGGGTAGTAACAAGAGAAGATGGTATTTGTTTTTGAATGAAATGCTTTGGGAATATCGTATCTCTATCAAGAAATTCATCAAGACTTTCCTGTATGCCTTGGTTTACGGGAAATAAGTTGTTCTTCCCACTCATATCGAGTTGTTGGTACTTCAAACACTGTAATTGTTCCAGGATAAAAATGAAGAATATGATGCTATGAGTGTAAGGTTAGAACAGTTACTGCATTTAAAGGAGGATAGCAAATAGGCTTATCAAGTATTTTTTAAGCACACTAAAGAGATGAAGAAGTGGTTTGTAAAGAAAAAAATCGAGCACAATTTCTAGGTGGAATATTTGGTTTTGAAATGGAATGAGAAGAAGGCCAACCCAGGGAATCACCACAAATTTGATGCTATATGGGAGGGTCCTATTAAAATATTTGTAGTCAATTCAATAATTTCTTAACACCTTCACGATATGGAGGGTTATGATCTCCCCATACTTGTGAACAGTCTTCATTTGAAGGCCTATATTCAATAATAATATTCCAAGTGAGTTATCACTTTGTACATATGTAAATAGTTTTTATAGTTTGTTGATATTTTTTAATCATGCTGCTATTTTATATAGTTATCAAAAAATAAAAAAGATAAAAAAAAAGAGAAGTGAAAGAAGTGAAATAAATTTCTAACATACGTGATCGCCCTAGAGATGAACACATTTACTAAATAAACGTCTATAATTTGGGTGAAGGAACAAAACAATACACTAAGTACAAAACTCGTTCACTGCAAGTAAATGTGAGAGGGCCATTCACCCCAAGGATGGGGTGATTCAACACTATGATGAAAGGAGTTAAAATCATTTGCAATGTTAATACTGCAAGAAGAATTAAGAAATAAGGTGAATATAAAATGAGTGTGTTTGGGATTGTATTTGCCTTGGTAAAATGCCACATGGTCGTTTATCTTTTGGTTGGAGGTGAATTCAATGCATAAATTTGATATCCAGATCAGTGAAAGCAAGTTTGATACTGGCATCGCGTTTGACCCAAATGATGGATGGACATGTCGTTCACCCTTGTTTTGGGCGAACGCAACACGAACAACGACTGAGACTTATTTTTCCCTTGGCATATATATATATATATATATAAAGAGATGAGAGAAGGGGTTTATTAAAATTTCATAGGGGAAAAATATTATGCTTTTAAAGTTTGAATCTTTACAATTTATGAGTGCCTTTGAATAGAAAAATCATAAAGCTTAAAAAGGAAGAAAATAAAAATTTAAGTTTTTTTAGAAAATCTGATTTTCTAAATATGAGTGAAAAAAAGAAAAAATCGAATGAACACTTTAAATGGGACTTCGCTATGGCACTTTCAAACAATTCGAAGTTGCTCGAAAATAAGGAAACGTGATGTGTTGCTCTGAATTTTGAAGGTACCAGAAAAAGGGAAAATTGTTTAGTGCCCAAAATGATTTCACCAGAAGGAGGAAGTAATTGCAACAGTTTCGGAAGCACGCCACGTAACAAGTTGTGCCCCTTGGTTCCATGTCAGCAATTGAAGGGAAAAAGTGAAAGGAAGAGGAAATTTAATATCAAACATGTGCAGCAGTGAAGTATTATTTCCCAAGGAGCAAAAAATATTAACGATTGGTTGTTAAGTAGCTGATTTAGCTTCCCAAGCAAGCTTTAGGAATTAGGGTGCATCTTTCAACAGAGATTACACGATAAAAATGGTACACTTTTCTAGGAGGATCTAGCCGTAAATCGAAGGAAATTCATTGGGACGTTGGAAATGGTTCCAGAATAGCATTTCGATACTCTTTTCCTCTCGAAAGTGCCCAAAACATTAAATTGGCATTTATTGCAGCAGTTGTGATATGGGTCTATAAAATCGTGAGGTAAAAGCTTGTAGTTTTACCTTCTATTTTTAAAAAATTTTACTGCTGTAATTCACATTGTAGCTGCAAAATATTTCAGAGTTTACTCAGAGAATTTGTCAGAGAAGAAAAATGGGGAAACATAGTAAGGATACTAAATATGCCACAGAGGCTACAAAGCTTAATAAATCAAAGAAAAAGGAAGGAGGTTCTATAACCAAAAGGGCTCAAAAAATGATTATGTGGATTTGGAACCATATGAAGACACTATGGCAAAAATTAGAGACTAATTTATCACATAAAAATGAATAGAAAGGTTAATACAAGATGTAGAAGAGGTGGTGAGTCAGAGAGCCTTAACGAACAACTGGCTAACAATACCTTACAATTCACAATTGTCCTAGTATTTGTGTATGTCAGTTCATCTATACCCTGAGCTGGTGTAACTCATTGCTCAATATTATGATCCATTCACTAGGGTTGTTAGAAATGCAAGAAGAGAAATATTATTTACCATCACTCTAGATGAAGTTCAAGAAGCTTTTGATTGTGCATTGAAGCCCCCATCTTACACAATTAATAAGAAGTTGTATACTAATGAGCAATAGGATAGATATGTATCTATAATGACTATGCATCAATTTATGGAGACTCAACTGGTGAAAGAGCCATAGATGGGGAAGCTTCCCAACTTGTCGAAGTCGTTGTTAGATTTTAAGAACCAAGATATATACTCCATGTTGGCATGGGTAGCCGAATTACCTTCAGATGAAATGGTGCATAAATGGTAGGCATCCATGGCACAGTGTATTTGTAAAGTTGAATTTTATTCTCCCTCAACCATGAGGTAAGGTGATAATCCTATTTTATTTGATTGGGCTGATTATATCTCCTAGAGGATGAAATTTCAATTGGAAAATATTCAAACTAGGGAGTCAAGGTCCTTTCTGCATACATCATTTTTGGTGTGGTTTTTCTTCTTCTAGTTACAACAACGATTATCTTTCATTGCAGTATCGCAGGTGGGCAAGAAGAACAAACCCTTACCCATTTATTTGTGGACTCTTATTTAATCAAGGAGGGAGTTGTACAACTTAATAGTTGGTTTTTTTATCCTGCAATAAAATTGCTTTGCAGTAGTTGTGAGAGAGTATCATGGAATTTGAGGGACGTAGTTGTTACATAGGAGAAGGGCGATATTTTTCTACTTACCCAGGGTGTGGTTGTGTGAATTTTTGGTTTCATGGGTAAGCCATTTTTATTGCCATATTTTTCCACAGAGCATGTGTTTGCTATGGAGGTTGTAAGCCAGACTGATTATGTGAATGATATATATGGAGTTGGGTATGAGAAGAAGACCACATTTCATATGCCATTCAAATTCAACAGCATAGAAGTGATCCAGGTTGGAGATAATCAGCTCTTGACAAGGGCAATGCAATATTTAGGTTTGATAGAACTACCGTAGCACTAGAGATATGATCCTCTTAGTAATTTTTTAGCTATTGTAAAAGCTAAGTCATTTTTGTTGTTGCACACGATCATACATCCAAAATAAGAGAAATAATTTTGATGGGCCGAACATGAACTGGTATATTGAGAAGATGATGACCCTCCCACCATGGCATGATTATTATGAGCAAGAGGCATAATATAATCCAGCCAAAAATAAGACCCAAATTCCTCCACTAGGTTTATTTAGTTCTATCAAAGAAAGCGAACCCAACTGGACTGAAGAAAAAATAATGAATTAGTGGATTATACACATTCATTGTGGGAATATGACTACTCCTTACAGGTTGAAATTGGATGAGCAATTTTTAGACACTTATGACGAGTTTTTAGACTTGTATCATCCTGTCATATTTGCCAATATTTTACTACAAATCTTCCAACACTATGATAGTAGAAAAGATAAAACTGAGCAAGAATGTCCAAATGTTGAAGATTAGACTCTAGAAGAAGAGGAACAACAATATGTATTTAAAAGGAGATCTCAATGAACAAAGAGATAGGTAGAGGAGACACCCATGCCCAAAAAGAAAAATTTTCCAAAGGTACCTCCATTTCCAAAGGCAGCAAAGAGGCCTAGTACAAGTGCAGTTATGACTTCTACCATTGCAGCCCCCATAGTTTTAGTTGTTGTAGTTTCCATAGCACTAGTTGTAACTGTTACCATGGTTACTAATGTGTTGATGATAGTTGTAAATCTTTCACCTATGGAAGATATCTTGATAAAAGTTATGAAAGCATTTTCTATGGCTCAATCACTCATGGAATATCATCAGTCAGAGAGTTCTCATATCAAAGTTAAAGGGTAGAGGTGCATCAAGAAGAAATAGTTTCCCAACCATCCTTATCACTACATCACACAGTGCTCATGCCTAAAGGTACGTATTTTTTCCCCTCTTGTTCTTTGGAGCAAGCAGTTATTTCTGCTTCACTTTCATCTATTTCACTTCCATAATCATTGGTACCCATTTATCTGCCCTTTGGTATGCCCTCCATGTTCGTTTTTATTTTATATTCTTCTGCCCCTGAAGTCACTACTCCTCCTTCTTCTATTCTTGTTCCTATGTCTTCCATTTCTTTCAATTCGTATGCATCAAGGCCAAATCCCTCCTCACACCCCTCCCCTTTCATTATCACCTCCACTACCATTGAGTTTGTAAGTATGCAATCTCCCCCTAGAGTAAGAATAACTACAATCGAACCTATTTTATCCACCATGTCTGCTATTTCTATTCCACCCACCGTTTCTATTCCACACCTTTTGACTATAACATCTGCTTTCACTGGTCCTAGTCGCTTAGATGTTTTGGTTCCTTTCACTACATTTTTTGAGTTACATACAATTCCTGATGTATAGGTGGCCCGTAAGCAACCCGACATGGAAAATATCAACTAGGCACACTTGATCTATTCATAGTGGTTGAAGAGCATGTGGTGAAAAGAGGCCTTGGCTCTAGCTCGGCCAATTAAAAAAGTCACTTTTGACCCTATTGCCATGGAAGCTCACCATTCTAAGCTCACACCCTTGGTTTAGAAGCCACAAGGGGAAATGTTTCCAAGTGACTATGTCAGTGAGACTATCATGGAGGACCTCACCAAGATAAGTTCAATAGAAAATATGGGCCAAATATAGGTGGACATGAGTTCAATATATTTTCATGGTGCGTATTATAAAGAAAAGTATTTTGAAAATGAAAATAAGATTATTGAGCTTGATACTGCCTTGGTAAAAAGTAGAGCACAAGAAGAGAAGATGATCGAAGAAAATGAATATTTGTGCCAATCGATCAAGGTGCACTTAAAGGAGTGCGATGCTTTCAGGATTGAAATGCACAAGCTCCAGCAACAACTTGAGGAGATGAAGAAGCAGGTAGTTGATAAATTAGTACAAGCTAGTGGTTTTTCACTAGATAGCATCAAATTTACCCATATTCACTTTGCATAAAACTACAAGAAGTTGGATGCACAAGTTGGTAAGGTATTATACTATTTGTGGGTGGTGCAAATATAGATACAGTTCAGGCAACAGTTGATCGATACCATGGAAGAGATGATACCACCACACATGGAGGTGGTAGTAAAAATTTAGGTCCTAGCTAATCCTCATTTAAATATTGACCCACTCAATGAAATAGATAATGCTTGGTCCAAAGCCAAATTCACTCTGCATATTTATTTCTAGTGAATGGACCTTGTAAGAGAGGGATGGGTCATTCTCAACACTATCGAGCATGAGCATACCATTTCTATGTCTCATTTTGAGAATATTAATGAGTTAGAATTTTAGACTTTCATAGATGAGTGGGGTGAACCATTATCGATCGAACAACTGGAAGAACTCTGGAGGAAGTTTGTTGAAGATACCTCTGAAATCGACACCTAGGATGAACCCCTCATAGAAGCATAGGTATTTTCCCTAATGCAAAAATACACACACCTGGAGCTATCCTTGTACGAGTTGGCTCAATGAGCAAAGCATCTTAGTTTAACAAATGTTTAAAATATTTACTTTGTTTACGAGTCCCTCAATGTCCCTTGCCTATTCACTACTCATACTTGGGATGAGGTGTTTCATGCCTATGAAGTCATTTTTGAGACTATTCAAGAGCAAGAGGAGTAGGCAGCGGTTGAGCACGCAGTGGAAGCAAAGGAAATAAAATAATTTGAGTGGGCTGAAGTACATAGAGTAGTGGAGGAAGTAGAGCAAAGAGAGTGCACTAAGGAAGAGGTGCATCAGGAAGCATCTGCATCAGTAGAGACATCAACCGTAGCGACTGGAAAAACAAACTTCGTAGTCCAATGAATAAAGGCCTAGGATCGCATACATCCATGCGAGCTCGATACCTTGTGAATACCTAGAAATATTGGCAATTTTTGCACCTTGCCACATTGGGAGTTTTTCTAGAATATTTTGATGCAATATTTTGATGAAGTTTTCAATTTGTATATGGCAATTTTTTTTTAGAAATAATTTCATATACTTTTGATTTGTTCACTTATGTATTCTTTTCATCGGTTTTATAAGTGTTTGTGTGTATGTTTTATGTGGGATTCAAATTTCGCCCTGTTATGAATACATAAACAATGAAGGTGTGCTTAAGGTTGTAAAAAATAAAAGATAATGAAATTCCAAGTTGAATTTTAATAAGTGTCAGTGCATTCACCCCAAATATGGGGTGAATGCCCCATGTGCCTCATGTTGGGGCAAATAGCAAAGGAATTTAGGGAAAAGGTGCAACACAATGCATTCTTGTTTGCCCCTCCTATGGGTGAATGCACCTCAAATGATGGAACGCAATTGCATTCATACAAAAAATGCAATGCAATGCATTCACCCCATGTGAGGGGTGAACATCCCATTCACCCCTCCCATGGGTGAACATACTTCAAAATCACCATACATTCACATTCATCCCAGTAGAGGGGTGAACATCTCGTTCGACCCTCCCATGGGTGAACGTGTTCTCACAGGACTATCGCGTGAATATGATAAGTAGAGAATTATCAGGTGAAGATGATTTTATCTAAGGATAAATATATTTTTGGTTGAAATTGATTATAATCAGAATTTCATAGTGCAATATTTTAACTATTAAATAATGGTGGTGGTGAGTAACTCAAATCATGGATCCCGAGCATAGGAGAAGCTGAATGAAAATAGCAGGAGAATTTTCATGATTTCCAAAGTATAGAGAGGTTTCCAAGGCATTCAATATTTCCAAATTATTTGTGCACCAATGCCTGCATTGCTGATTTCCTAAAAAGATTCCCCTGAAGGATGGATTGTTGTATTTAAGGAAGAGGTTTTGAATGATTTCAAGGAGGAATTTCCTCATTTTTGTTTCTTATCTGTGATCAATTTGTTCTTGTGTACATTTAATGAAAGATGCAAAATCCTCTATAAATACTAATCAAATTTCCATTTTAGAGAGGAGGTTAGACATTTTTGCAAGAAATCTCTCTAAGTTCTCTGCATTAATAGAAGACACCAACTTCTAGATTTGCAAGTGATATTGTGTGATTTTATTCTGCTTTTATACACTTCTATTTTACGCTTAAGCTCTTTATTTGTTGTTAGATTTAAATTTTGCATCTGAATTTGAATATTGCTGATGAGGGAGTGAGTGTTGGAGTGTTATTTTAAGGTTGTTCTCATAATATTATAAGTAAATTTTGTGGATTCTCTTTTGTTAGATGATATTTTATGCTTGGGTAAATTTCATATTGTTAGTCTGATCCAAGTCCTACACTTTCATCCTATGACCATATTTCCCATTTATTTTTGTATTTTCTGATTTCTTTCCTACATCTCTAGTCTTCAACCAGTGTAGGATTTAGTTTAGGAACCAGCCCTCTTTGGAGATTGGCATGGGGAACATTTATTTCCTCTAGCATTTCAATGTTGTCCGTATCTAGGACGCACAAACATAGTGTTTGTTGATTAGCCAGATATTTGACCAACACTCTGATGTAGGAGCCTATCTTTAGAGGGTTTTTTAAAACAAGTTTTAAAGTAATTATTTTATTACTCAAAATGGAATTATTTGACGTAAAATATAATTTTTCAAAAATGGTAATATCTAAAAAAGGCAATTTGTTTATGAAAACTAATTTACTGAAAATAGTAATTACTTAAAAAGGTATTTTTTTGTGGAAATATCAATTTGCCGAAAATATTAATTTTTTATTTTTAGGGTTTTAAGCTTTAGGGTTTTTTTTTAGGGCTTCAAGTTTTAAGGTTTTCTTTTAGGGTTTCTTTGGAGATATATATTCCCTTGGTATTGCATTGTAAAAAGGGAAAGTGAATCCATGAATGAGAAAAAAAATTATTTATTGGTTTATTTCCATGTAATGTAGTTCTTATGTGAATGGAGGGTTTTACTGATTATTTTCATTTATTGTAGTTTTTATGTAAATAGAGGGTTTTACATATTATTTTTATTTACCATAGTTTTTATGTAATGGGAGGTATTTTGTTTTGACCTCTTGCAACTGGATTTACATCATTTGGTATCAAAGCAAGTTGGATCTTTTTGGGAGGAGACAAGAGAAGAGAAGAAAAGAGAAAAGAAGAGGAGAACAAAGAGGCTCAAAAAAAAAAAAATTGGCACTCTATGCAGTGCTTGCAGAAGGTTTGTAAAACCTTGGAGACAAAAACTAGCACTCTGTGTAAGTGCTTGCAAGAGGTTTTTTTAATGTAAAAGCCTCAGAGAAAGAGATTAGCACTTTGTGTAGTGCTTACAGAAGGTTTGTAAAACCTTGGAGAAAGAAATTGGTACTTTGTGTAAGTGCTTGTAGGAGGTCTTGTTATATATAACCTCAGAAGGAGGAATTGACACTTTGTGTAGTGCTTGTAGAAGGTTTGTAAAACCTTAAAGAAATAAATTGTCACTTTGTGTAGTGCTTGTAGGAGGTTTTTCATTAAAAACCTCAGAGGGAAGAATTAGCACTTTATGTAGTGCTTGCAGGAGGTTTTCTATTTTAAAATCTCGAAGGAATAAATTGGCACTATGTGTAGTGTTTGTAGGAGCTTTGAGATATAAAACCTCATAATGAGATTGGTACTTTGAGGAGTACTTGTAGATGTGTGGCACTCTATGGAGAGTGATTATGAGTTTGATCGGAGGAACTCACAAGGGCAGAGTTCTTTTCAACCAAAGGATAATGATGCAGGAGCCTATCTTTAGAGGGTTTTTTAGAACAAGTTTTAAAGTAATTTTTTTATTACTAAAAATGGAATTGCTTGACGTAAAATATAATTTGCCAAAAATGGTAATTACTACAAAAGGCAAATTTTTATGAAAAAATAATTTGCTGAAAATAGTAATTACTTAAAAAGGCATTTTTGGTACCCAGGTGTTGTATGTGAGTTGGAGAGGAGAGGGCAATCCTCAAAGGGAGGTCCGAGGTTCAAATCTCCACCCTACCAAAAAGCTGAATTGGGTATCTAAAAATCCAATTGATAATGTTGGTGCGAGTAGGGTCAGGTGCGACCCCCGGGACCTTGACGGTGTAGAAACCCCTGTTTGTAGTCTCTCAGACCAAGGCATCTCTGCAAGGGGTTTTTTGCTTTAAAAAAAAAGGCATTTTTGGTGGAAAAATCAATTTGTCAAAAAATAGTAATTTTTTATTTTTAGGGTTTTAAGCTTTAGGGTTTTCTTTTAGGGCTTCAAGTTTTAGGGTTTTCTTTTAGGGTTTCTTTGGGGATATATATTCCCTTGGTATTGCATTGTAAAATGGGAAGTGAATCCAGGAATGAGAAAATAATTTATTTACTGGTTTATTTTAATAAACTGTAGTTTTTATGTGAATGGAGGGTTTTACTGATTATTTCCATTTATTGCAATTTTATGTAAATGGAGAGTTTTACATATGATTTTAATTTACCATAGTTTTTATGTAATGGGAGTTTTTATGTAAATGGAGAGTTTTACATATGATTTTCATTTACCATAGTTTTTATGTAATGGGAGGTATTTTATTTTGACCTCTTGCAGCTAGATTCACATCACACTCACATAATTAATAATAACTATGAGGAAGATGAGTTGACATAAATACACTACTCAAAAGTCATCCCATGCTTATAACCCATCCATTCTAATGAGTAGTTATTTTTCTTAAAATTAGATGAGCGCTAGCCAACATTCGTAAAGTCAAATATCTAATGGTCAACGTTGATCCTAAAAGACTATTGTACTATGGTTCTTGTTGCATCCACCAGAAATAGAATAGATTATATCTTAATTTATGATATTCAAAAGAAATAAATTGTAAAACTCATTTCACATAACTGTTAGAGTAAACCACTACAATTTTATTCTCAATATTGATATCAACTACCATTTATAAACCATTGTTCATTAATACAACATAGGATGCACCATTGGTTTGGAATATCATCACTGCATGAATGATAAAGATACAATCATGATCATAAATAAACCCAATTGTATGGCATCCATGCAATGCTTTAGCATCATCCATAATCTATTTTCCCCAAGGAAGGTGCTCATGGTTTATACTACAATCAATAGCACAACTTGGAAATGTAATCCCTCCCAATATCTCTTACACAAACTAGCCAAACTCCTCATCCACCAATGCTAGTATGTTCTAGCTTCTTCTGGTAGCTATTCCTTTCACTCCTAACCATATTGGTTTTATATTTTCCTTCCTAATGCATCATCATTAACCACCGAGTAATATTTCCTCTCAATGGAGATTAGATATGGAACCAATAAATGGTATTCAGTATGTCATTATGCTTAGTAGCATCATTCCAACTACCATTCATGGGTATCCATTTAATAGAATGCAATATCATTTTTATCATACATTCAATTTTCCAAGGTACACAAAAAGGTTATAGTAACTGTATTTAAGTATTCAATCTTCTTTATTTAAATCACAATGACTCACAACTCCATTCTATTTATAGATGTACACAACAAAACCTCTATTTCAAATATCTTTAAGTTTCCATTCATATGTCAAGCAATATAACTCTAATTCTTTTCCACAAATGGTAAAAATATGATAGCATTCATAATATAATAATATATCATCATTTAAATGAAGAAAATAGAAAGTAATGCAACCAATTATTCCTATCATGATGATGTGCCTATCACGCAACAAATCATAGCATAATTCTAGATACATGCATTAGTTTAGTTTCAATCTATGCATAACTCAATCACTATACTCTTTGATGAATAACCAAGTTTTTTAACCTCAACAAATTAAAAAAAACATTCATTTTCTCATATATGACTTCCTAAACATCCATACAAGAAATAAAAGCTATTGAACTATGCAAAACCACAACAAATAGCAAATCCATAATACCAAAGTCACTTGGGCTTCATCATTTTCAATTAGGAATTTCTATATTTCACTAAAATACAGAACACAAACCAATAACTATATTTTTTAGCACCTAACATTCATTTCCTAGGAAAAAGCTAAAGTTTCCTTTTATATAAGTTTATTCTGGTCTAACATTATTCAGGTAATACTCTTAGCAAGTATTTAACTAAAATTTCATAGCAAATCATATACGATGGCAATAATGAAGATAATAAATAAATCAATATAACATGGTTATACTTTTATTATATTACAAACCTCATCGTCTCAAACACACCTCTACTTCCAAAGATCTTTATTGATCTGCATTTGCTCCTACTATTTTTTTCCTTTATTTTGGTTCCCCACTCAATAACCTCCTTGATCAACGTTATTCCTAGCTTTCATATTTATTTCTTTTAACCGATCTCATCATTGTCTTTTCATGTTTCATAAATGAACATGTCTTGGTCATATCACACAACCATGACTCACAAAGACCACTCTCAAATATAGTTCAAACAATAACAAGAATATAATTCTTCTTCCAAATTATGAGTTCTTAACTATTGTTCAATGATGCATCGTCATTCCTACATGGGATACTCTTCTATAATTTGAACTATAAATTTCCTTATAAATAAATAAAAGAGGTTCGTTCCTTCTTTTAAATAAAACCTAAATTCTTTTCTTTACCTTAGATTATAATTTCTTACTAAAATGAATGCTTTATAATCCATTCTAAAGAAGGAAAATACCTAAATAAATAGACATCCATTTACTTTGCAAAGACATTGATCCAAATTAAACAAATATTATAATGTAGATAATTTATCTAAACTTGATATATATCTATATATATATTATGCAATTTATGATATGCATCTCCATGAAAAATGCACTCATCCATGTTACCTCTTATATTTATTTTGACAAATATCCTATCACATCATTTCCCCAAGTGGTTAATTCTTTTTGCCAACTTTAAGGAACTTGTTTTAGCAAAATGCACTACCGTTAACAACATCATATTCTTTTATAAAATGCATGTTTCTTGAAACCAAGCATGTAATTATCCTACATCTCACAATAAGATTCACATCACATAACCATTTAAGGAAATAAATATTTTTGCATAATAAAACAAAAATAGTCAATCATTCCTTCTATATAGCATCATAACAAAGCATTCATCATCCAGAATGAAAAGCATGTCAAGAAGTGGGTCATGAAAACATCCCCCCCTTAAGCTTAACACAATCCTCTGTGTTTTTTTTTTAAATAATAATACATAATTACAAATTACACATTATTCTCAAATAGGTATGTGAAAGGATATTACTATCCTTCTTCACAATGAAAACACAGAGATAGATATTTTTGAGATAGAATGAACAAATATTGGATTTCAAATAAGAAATGCAGCGGAAGTATAAAAATAATCAAATGCCACTTGAGGTGGGCACACCCTCGCCGTATAGGCAAATGCGAATAACGCAAATGAATTTAGAAAATAATGATAGATGATTTTAATTAAACTATTGCGAATCAAATATTTACTAAATATTAAAACACTTGGAAAACATAGCCGATGTAGGCTATGTTTGGAATGTAACATGACTCCCCTCCTCGAAAAGCTTTGTCCTCAAAGCTGGAAATGTCTGGAAAATACTGTCAGGTTCCCAAGTTGCAGCTTCATCTGGTAGGCCCTGCCATTTGATGAGAAATTCTTGGATGTGACGAGAGCTCCGTATGTGTGTTCTGCTTTGTAGAATTGCTTTCGACTGGAGATATATACGCCCTTTTGTATCTAGTATTGGTAATTCGGACTGAGAGTTCACTTTTTGGCCGATCACCTTGGCATGGTCATGTGATCTTTGGGAAGGTAGTCCCTTTGGTTCGTGGAAGACCTCTGCATAATGTGCTACGATGTCTTGTAAATCTAGAGTAGAAATACCCAAAGTTGCTTGAGATTGCTTTTTCAAACAATTAATTTGATCTATGAATCCGTATCCAACATTTTGTAATGTTTTCTCCATACTATGAGAGCTCATCATCTGTGATGGAGGAGTAGTAATGCCTTGTAAATGAATGACCTGTCCGTTTTCCTTCCATTCCACAAATAATTTTTTGAAATTGAAGCTAACCGTGTCTAGTGTTTCCAACCACTCTACTCCCAAAATGACATCAGAGTTCCCTAAATTCATTACGAAGAGAGATCCATACCAAGTATAAGTTCCCATTTTAATGGAAACTTAAGATGTTTACCCAATACATTGAGCATTCACCCCGTTGGCTACTAGAACCTATAATTTGTCTTTGTTGGATGAATTAATGAATAAATTTAAAGCTTTTGTTGTTTTGATGTCGATAAAATTGTGGGTACTGCCTGAATCAATTAGCACATTTACCTTTTTCTGGCGGAGAAATCCTGGTACCTTGATTGTATGGTGGGCTGTTAACCCCATGAGGGCATGCACTGAAATAGCCATTGTATCCTCTTCCTTCTCTTCTAGAACAATCGATAGTTCTTCTTGAATAGGTTCTTCCTGGTGGTATGTTTCTTCTTCTTCTCCTTCATATTGAGTGCATTCAATATGAAAGTTTTGTTTTTGTGCACATGCCTATTCTCTGGGATGGTGATTGTAACATTTATAGCAGAAGTATCTTGATGGTTGATCATTTCTGTGAAAAGAGTTGTTGCCATACGAAGGATGATTATAAGTTTCATGTTGTGTAGACAACTGAATTCTTTTCTCAGCTAGCTTGGCTATTCTTATGCAATCGTTCAACGAGGTTGGATTTTGAAGGTCCACCTCCACCTTAATATTTTCTTTCAAACCATTGCGAAAAGCTCCTACCACTGTGTCTGGACTGAGGTGTAATGCATATGGTAGTAAACTGGTGAATTCGGAGACGAACTCACTAACTGATCTTTCTTGCTTAAGAGATAACAGTCTTACTGTGTATGATTATGTAGCTCCTTCATCAAATATTTCTAAAAAATAGGTAGTGAAATTCTTCCAGCAAACAGTAGCTCCTTTCTCGCGTTTAAGCCATACAAACCATTGGTAAGCCTCAGTGCCTAATTTTGATGTAGTGAAAGGGACTTTATCAACATCCTTAATTTGGTATAAGTCGAGAATGCCTTCCATTTTGGCTATCCAACCATGAGGATCATGACCCTCAAAGGTGGGCATATCAATGCGTGGAAAATTATTAGGACATCTCGGTTGGTGATAACCCATATCCCTTTCCTGATCTTGGTTATATCGCTTTCTATGATAGCGATTCTCGTAATTATTTGAATTGCCTCTTCGCTGCTCCCAATCTTCATCCTGGTCATCATTTTCTTCATTCCTTTGTTTATGGGAGTGATTTTGGGGATTAGTATTGGGATTAGGTTGGTTTTGTGTGCTCACTAGTTTAGATAGGGTGTCATTAATTTGGTGCATACCAACTAGTAATTCTCGAAGAGCTTCATCAGTGTTAATGGCAGAGTTGCCTGATTCTCCTTGTGTGACGTTGTCATGAGTTGGGGGAGGGTTAGTAGCCATAGTGTCTACCAGTGGATGATGTGGATTATAACTGCCAATTTTGAAAGGAGAAGGAGAATTTTTTGTACCTGGGCTTCGATTAGGTCTTCTTGCGCTTGTATTGGGAATCTCTGAACTTGATAGTCGACCGTCAGGTCCCTTGGTCCAACTTCTACTCATGCACTGTTCAAAACTTCCTGCTTAGGAATCCTTGAGCTTCGATTTCTGTGACAATTCGGTTGAATTTGGCAAAAATTTTGTTTTTCGCTTCAACTGTCGCTCCCACTGTGATGCGGAATTGAATTTGGATGGCCTCCTTGAGGACAACTTCAACAATTTTTAATTTGGACAATTTCAGCAACTTGGACTGACTGGACTATTTCAGCAACTTTGACAGCAATTGTACTGCTACGACCAAACAACAATGAACGACCGAACAACGATGAACCCGGAACGAATGCGAAAGACGAAATGAACAACTGGACGAAAGATGAAACAACATGAAACGACAACTGGACGACGATGATAGCACCGAATGACACGACAAGGACCGCTCGAGGACACATGGATAACACGGACACTCGACACACGAACACGATGTGGATAGCACAGACACTCGACACATGGACACGACGTAGATAGCTAGAGGACATGACGTGACACAGACAACATAGACAGCTAGAGGACACGATGCGGCACGACATGACTGGTAGCAATGGCACGATGTGACACGACAAGATGGATAGCGACGACGAGGAGGACTGACAGCGAGTGACTACTGGACAGCACGAATGGACAATAGAACACTGGACCGATATGGACAAAAATAGGATGCGACGATAGCATGGACGAACAATGAAACACTAGACCGAGACAGACGAAAACAAGACGCGACGACAGCATGGATGAACAATGGAGCATGACAACGGGACACGATGACAGACCGAAATGGATGGACAACAAATGGACAACGGGACATGATGACATAGGTTACACGTAGAGGAACTCCCAATGTGTGACCGAAGTCACAATGCTAATTGCGCGCAACTTTCCTTATTAACCACTTCACGCCTTCCACACTGTCAATGTGGGATAACTACCTTCATGGAAATAAAAAAATAAATTAAAACATAGCTTGTACCTTAGTGAAATCAAATTTAATCGATGATTGTCACGTTTTGATTGGACGACGGCTCGCGGGTGGAAATACTATGATTTTTTGTTTCTTAAGCACGAAAACGCAATTCGGTTTGGTTGAGCACGTTGTGATTTTTCGATGATTCCTTTGGTTGGTATACCCGATCCTTCCCGAATCTATGATGCTTTGAACCTTGTAGGTATTTTCCACCGTCGAGAGGTGGTTTTATGATCGCCCAAAATGCGCAGCCTTTCTCAAATTTTTTAAAAAAATCCTTCTGCATTGAACTCGGCCTGTTCGGCTACTTATAGTTGGCGACCGAACCGTTCTTCGTAGGACGACAACAGTGTGATTGCGTGTGATGTTTTTATAGCCCGTATTATGGGGGTCTTTGCACTGCTAATCGATGGAGATGCTGTGTATCCTTGGCTCTATCATGGCTAATGTACGTCGTTGTCTTCCCTTTGGAAACCTCGAACTAGACCAACTACGACGAATTCACCCACGCTTCCCTCTTGATCGCTGAATCTGATACCACTTGAAAGGATATTACTATCCTTCTTCACAATGAAAACACAAAGATAGATATTTCTGAGACAGAATGAACAAATATTGGATTTCAAATAAGAAATGTAGCGGAAGTATAAAAATAATCAAATGCCACTTGAGGTGGGCACACCCTCGCCGTATAGGCAAATGCAAATAACGCAAATGAATTTAGAAAATAATGATAGATGATTTTAATTAAACTATTGCAAATCAAATATATACTAAATATTAAAACACTTGGAAAACATAGCCGACGCAGGCTATGTTTGGAATGTAACAATGATGGAAATTAATTTTGCATACCACTGCTATCTCCCATGTAGCATTCCCTTGAGAGTAATGATCCCACTGAATTTCACACTCCAATTTTTTTTTCCTTATTGATTTAGATCATAACTCAAGGATTCTTATTGGTTGAACCTCTATAGCGTCCGGGTTTTCCATATAAAAGTTAGAGAAATACCACACATGCTCTATATTAGCAACATATATTTTAAGAAAACAAATAAGAAAATTACTATGAATCATGGATAGATTGGGTGGTAAGGCAAGTTGGTATGACACAAGACTAATTTTATCTATGATTTCAAAGGGTCTGATAATGCGGAGATCTAGCTTTGTGAACTTTATTGCACTCATACTAGGCTTCACCCTAAAAAAAATTGTCACAAACATCAAACTCTCTTGGTGATATCTTAAGGTTTGTATAGCTTTTCTGATGATCTGCAGCTTCCTTCAAACTCTCCCTGATTACTCTCAATTATTGTTTCATTTATTTGACCATGTCTAGTCTAAGCATAATTAAGTATTTTGGGTTGTCCCATGTCTTATTTTTAGCCGCAAGGATACCTTTGCCATTGATGTCAAAGGGGGAAATTTCAGTAAGGGGGAGCAGCTTGTCAGGGGGAGCTTTCAATAAGGGGGAGATATCATAAATTGTATAATATATATATATATATATATATATATATATATATATATATATATATATATATATATATATATATATATATATATATATACGTAATTTATGATATCTCCATGAAAATTGCATTCATCCCTGTTACCTATTATATTTATTCCGACAAATAACCCATAACATCATTTCCCCATGGTAATTGTTTCTCGATGGTTAATATTTTTTGCCACCTTTAAGGAACTTGTTCTAGCAAAATGCACTACCATTAGCAGCATCATATTATTTTATAAAATGCATGTTTCTCAAAACCAAGCATGGAATTATCCTACATCACACAATAAGATTCACATCCCATAACCATTTAAGAAAATAAATATTTTTGTATAACAAAACAAAAATAGTTAGTCATTCCTTCTACATAGCATCATAACAAAGCATTCATCATCCAGAATGAAAATTCTACCAAGTAGTGGGTCATGATATCATCCCCCTCTTAAGATTAACATAGTACTCTATATTTATTTTTTAAAATATTAATACATAATTAATAATTACAAATTATTATCATATAGGTATGGAAAGTATTTTTGATACTACTCTTTCCCAAGTATCATTCCCTTGAGAGTAATGATCCCACTAAACTTCACATTGCTCCAATGTTATTTTTCTTATTGATTTAGATAATAACTCAAGGATTCTTATTGGTTGAACCTCTATAGCCTTTGGTTTTTCCATCTATAAGTTAGAGAAATGCCACACATGCTCCAAATATTTTAAGAAAATAAATATGAAAAGTGCTATGAATCTTGGATATATTGGGTGGTAAGGCAAGTCAGTATGCCATAGGACTAATTTTTTTATGATTTCAAAGGTTCTGACAATGCGTGGATCCAGCTTTGTGGACTTGATTGCGCTCTTACTAGGCTTCACCCAAAAAAACACTTTATCACCTACATAAAAATATCTTGGTGATTTCTTAAGGTTAGCACAATGTTTCTGATGATTTATAGCTTCCTTTAACCTCTCTCTAATCACTTTCAACTGTTGCTCCATTTCTTTGACCATGTCTAGTCTAAGAAAAATTTAGTAGTTTAGATTATCCCATGTCAATGGTGTCCTACATTTCATTTCAATGCAAGTAATCCTCCCAATGTCATGTAGAGCATGTCTTCTAGTACTTGGTTAACTCTTTCAGTTTAACCATCAGTATATGGATGGTAAACATAACTAATGTTCAATCTAGTATCAATGGCATGATCAAGGATTGTCAAAATTTTGATGTGAATTTTTGGTCCCTATTTGATATGATCACCTCTAAAAAACCATGAAGCCAAAATATTTCTTTGGTAAATATATTAGCTACAACTAAAACACCATCCTTGATGTTCATGGGTTTAAAGTGTGCAACCTTAAATGACCAAAATATGGAGATCTAGTGCTTCATTCATAATCATCCTCCTCAAATTCCTAGTCTCAAGAATTACTACTCTATTCTTATAACATAAGAAACCATCCTTGAGGTCAAAGTATTTGTTTTCCTCTATTTTCTTATCCATTATATCCTAAATTTTATTGTAGTATGCATCCTTATTATGTACTTTTTTGTCTTGTTCCATTAACTCGTCATGGATGTGTGATGACACCACTATATGTCTTATCCTACTCAATGCATCCATGACTTTGTTCTCCTTTCCCTTTATATATTCAATGCCAAAATCATACTCTACAAGAAATTTCATCCACCTTCTTTGCCTAGCATTGAGTAAATATTGAGTAAAAAAGTATTGCAGACTTTAATGGTTTGTCCTTAGCTCAAAGGGTCTCCTGACTAGATAATATCACCAAATATTGAGAGAAAAAACTATGGCTACCAATTTTAAGTCATGGGTTGCATAATTAACTTCATGTCTTTTTAGTTTTCTGGATCCATAGCCTATGACTACTTCTTCTTGTGATAGCACTCTTCCCAACCCTTCCAATGATGCATCAATACAAAATAAGTTACTTCCCTAAATATCATTTACTTTTAGTATATGATGTGTGGTAAGCTTTTCGTTGAGCAAATAAAAGCTTCCTCACACTTTTTTGACCACTTGTATTCTTTTTTTTTTCTCTGGAGGTTGGTTATTGGTGAGGTGATCTTGGCATAGTACCTCACATATCACCTATAATAACTACTTAAACCCATGAAAATTTGAACTTATATATCCATAATAAAACTAAATTGAACCTTTTCTAAACAATAATTATGCAAAGAAAAGGTTTAGATACTTACCTTGAAATCCTAATATGTTGTTATTTCTATCAATGTGAGCTACAAATCCCTTATTTTGTGGTCGTCCCAAAATTTTTTGAATTCAAATTAGGTTCACTCTCTTTTTTATAAATATAATCCTTTCATGCCTTTAGTAACCATCAGGATGATGATTCAAATTTTCATAATGATGAATCCAATCCTTCTATGAATATCATCTCTTACCTCTCTCTGTACCATATAGAAGAGCTTTTTGAATGTCTTATTGGCTCCCCCTCATATTCTAATCTATCTTGCCCTCCCCCTCCCTTATCCAAAGTGGTTGAGTCTGTTGCAACCCTATATATCTCCCACCCAAACCCTAAAACCCCTGGCCCTACTTCCTCTCATCCCTTTAGTCCCACCTTGACCATCCCCATTCCCCTCCCTTCCTCTAACCAGTCCTTTCTCCCAAAACCATTCATAGAAGCCATTTTGGGGTTTCATGTCCACCTGTATTAGGAGGTTATGGCTCCATCTAAAAACTCCTTTCTTCCTCTCTAGTTCTCGAGTAGCTTCCAAGCCATAGAAAACATGTTGTTATTGTTGACACAATTAGTGAAATAAAATAGGTAGACCTACAAATATTGAAAAAATAGAAAAATAAATTGAGGACGCCATATAAAATGGTATTAAATAGACTATCTATATGTCCCTTTGAGATACAACAAACATGGAATTTCAATATGATGAAGAAAAAAGAACTAAACCACCTCTATATCAAGAAATATGTAGGGGAAAGAAATCTACCTCTAAGACCTCTAGATGAAGATTTTATCTTGGAATGTAAGAGGCCTAAATGGGGTAGCTAAATAAAGGATAGTTAGATAAATAAGAAAGGAAATAAAACCAAACATCATTTTATTATAGGAAACCGAGTTGGATGCTCAAAACAATGAAGAAGTTTGTAGATCCTTGTGGAAGAACATCAATTTTACCTACAACCTAGCCTAGGAGGATTCTAGTGGTATTCTATGTTTATGGGAAAATATATTGAAGGTATAATTCTCTCCACCTCTGATAGAATAATCAACATCATTTTTATTAATAGATAAATAAACCTCCAATGGATTACATCCAATATTTATGCATCAAACAACCCCTTTGTTAGGAAGACCTTCTAGAACACTCTGTCAGCGATAAGAAGTAATTTTGAGAATAAACCATGGATGCTTGTCAGAGATCCCAACTTCCCCATTTTTATTTCTAACAAAAGAGGAGGAAACCCTATCACCCGTAGATGCATGGAAAAATTCAGCAACTTTGTCAATGGCAATGAACTGATGGACATCCAACTACAAGGATCAAATTTCACATGGAGCAACATAAGACTAGGTAACCAACTGATCAAATTAAGGATCAATAGGTTTCTCATATCCAAAGATATCATACACTACTTGGGATATGCCAATCTATATGACCATCCTAAAATAGGTTTATATCACAACCCTCTGGTCCTAGACTATTCTTGCCCAAGGTAGTTTTTAAAAATTCCCTTTAGGTTTGAAAAATATGGCTCAGTCACCCAAATATTGTAAATCATATTTATGAGTGGTGGCAAATAGATCTCCTTGGAAATACTCTTCTCAATATCTTCAGTAAACTTTGATTTTTCAATTTTAAACTTAAAGCATGGAACAAAGAAGTGTTCAAAAACTTATTTCTTGAAAAGAAATACATTGGTGAAAGACTTAGAACCTTAGAGAATATAATCCAATATGGAGACCCGGGTCCAAATATTTTTTAATAAGAGAATCTCTCCTCACGGATTTCCACAACAATCTTGCTAAGGAGGAAACTTTATGGAGGCAAAAATCTAGAGCATTATGGTTTAAGGAATGGGATGCTAATACAAAAAACTTTCATGCATACACTCTCAGACACATAAGCACAAACAAAATAAAGGAGTTAACTAGAGGATATGGATCCAAAATGAATGATATTCAAGAAATAAGGGATGAATATGTATCTCATTTTGAGGAAATGCTTGGACCAAGCCCTCCTTGCCCTCCCATGTTGGAAATCCCCTAAATACGAATATTCCCTACCTATTTTATCATGATATCAATTCAGGGATTATCAAAGACTTCATGAAGAAAGAAATTAAGGAAGCATTATTGTCAATGGAACCAAAAAAAGCACTAGGACCAGATGGTTTTCCCAATAATTTTTTTGGTATTTTTGGGAAACTGCAGGTAAAGAAGTCTTTGAAGTAGTTCAATTATTTCAAAAGTCCAAGTAGATCCCAAAAGAGGTAAATTATACATTCATAGTCCTGGTCCCAAAATCTCAAATCTGTATGTCTATCTCTGACTTTAGATACATCAGCCTTTGCAGCGTGTGGTGTACAAACTCATTACCAAAGTTATGGCCAATAGACTCAAAGATATTCTCCCAATCATAATTGACCAGTGTCAAGGAAGTTTAGTAAAAGGTAGATTTATTACTTACAGAGTTATAACTATCCATGAGGTCATCCACTCAGTAGTTCAAAATAAAAAATCTAGTATGTTTCTTAAGCTCAACATGAAAAAAGCTTTTGATAGAGTTTCATGGAAATTATTATTTGAGGTCTTGGAAAGGTTTGGATTTGAAGGCTTGGAAAGGTCTGGATTGGTCTTGTCATGGAATGCATCTCTGCTATGTGATTCTCAATCATCATTAATGGCTTTCCTACTAGATTATTTATAAGTTCCAAGCGTATAAGGCAAGGCGAAACCCCATCCCCATTACTTTTTATTATTATGGTTGAGGTCTTATCTAGATTCCTTTCAATAGCTTTCTTTAGAGGCCTTATATAAGTCATCAAACCCATGTCTGTGTCAAGGGCCATCACCCACTAGTAATTTGTTGATGCCACCATTCTGGCATCGTCCTCCTCCATACCTGAAGCAAAAATCATTAAATATTTTTTTAATTCCTATGAATAGGCTACAAGAAAGAAGGTAAATTACAACAAAAGCAAATTATATTTTTTGAATACCCCTATTCAAAGGTAGAATAAAATTGCAAAAATATTAGGATGCACTATTTTTTAGCTCCCAACCAATTACCTGGGGTTACGTATATTCCATAGGAAAATATGAGCAAACATGTGGTCAAACATCTTTGAACGCATCAGTAAAAATCTTGTAGGATGAAAGAGCACAATGCTAAGTCATGCGGCTAAGGCTATGCTAGTGCAAGCCTACCTCCAGAGTATTCCGATTTATTTCCTATTAATTTTTAAAGCTCCAATGTCAATTTACCACAAAATTGAACAAATCTAAAGTAAATTCCTGTGGGTTGGCAATGAAAACCATAATAGATTTTCCCTTGTGGGGTGGGATAGAGTGTGCTCCAAAAAATACCAAGGAGGCCTTAGTTTTAGAAGGATTAGTAAAATGAACCTTGATTTGATAGCCAAATAGGCATGGAGAGTTGTTCTCAATGAGAAAGTAGCCTGGATGGAAATTATCAAGGAAAAGTATCTTCAACACCTACTTCTCATGGGTGATCATCACCTACTAGTGGGGTATTGTTTTTGGAACTCCATTACTCAGACCAAGGACATCATAAATCAAGGAATTCGATGGCACTTCGGATGTGGTAGATTTATAAATTTTTGGAAGAATCATTGGCTTCATGATCAACCTCTCATCAATGATATAAATTTGTCAATCCTTAAACTTATTATTGATATCCTTTTTGATAGTAAAGTTTTAGACTTTATTATTCAAGACCCCAGTAGACAATAGTGGAAGTTAATCCCTCCTAATAGCCAAGTCATCCAGATTAATGATGTAGCTAGGGCCCTCCAAAATATCCTTCAGGTTTGTGTCATCCCCAACAACCAGATTCCCAATTCCCCAGTCTAGAAAATGTCTGAAGACGGTGCTTTCACCATTAAAATCGCTTACTATAATCAGGATCCGTTTATGGAAAAATAAAATATAGCCAACATGGTTTTGCAAATTTTGTTTTATCCCCAAAGTCTCTTTCTTCTCATGGCTAGCCTCCTAGAATAAAATCCTCACCATTGACAATCTTATTTTCAAAGGCCTTTTCATCCCTAATTGGTGCATTCTTTGTAAGTCAAATTAGGAATAGAAAACCCATGTTATTTTTAAATGTCCTTTTTTGCTAGTTGTGTTGAATATTTTGTTTATATATTTTAGCATTACTTGGGCCCAACCACCATCTATCTCTCAGTTGTTCCATCAATGGCCTTGAACCTTTCAAAATCTATAGCTCATATTCCTTTGGACATCTTGCCTTCATCATACCTCTAGAAAATCTGGTTAGAATGCAATAGTAGAATTTTCAAAACTCAATCCAATTCCTCTCACAAGACTACCCTAGAGTTTTATCCCTGGACACTAAAAATACCTTTGTTATCTCTTCCTTTGAATCTCCTAAACCTGGCCTTGAAGCTAACCTTGTGTTGAAGTTTAAGCTTACTAATGTTTCAAACTTTCAAGTATTCATTCTTCTTCTGTCAACAAGTATGCCATCAAGTGGATCCCTCCACCTTTTGGATCGCTCAAATTCAACTTTGATAGAGCCATGAAAGGGAATCCTAGTGCTTCTAGTAGGGGAGGCATCCTTAGAGATAGCCATGAAAAAATTTATATAGCATTTGCAAAAAATATTGGAACCCAAATGAACAACATGGTTGAAGCCCATGCAATATACCAAGGTCTACTTCTTATCAAAAATCTAAACATTAAAATACTAATAATTGAAGGGGATTTCCTCCACAACATCGACTACCTTAAAGGGAATTATACTCATTTCTAGTCCTTAAGAAACATCTTAGATGAATATAAAAGGTTTATAAGCAAGTACAATGACATAATGAATTATCACAAGGTTGCAACATAAAGAGCAAGGTCATTATTTTGACTCCCCAAGCAAGATTTAATTCTAATATTTATGTCTCTTCGTACATCCCATAGTGTGGCAATTCTTCCCCTTTGTATCTGGTAGTGCATGCTTTCAACTTTGAACTATGCAACTTAGGTTTTCTAAAATTTATGTAGGGAAGCCACTATTACCATGTTTGAAGGAGCTCCTATCTCTGTGCCACCATCGAGGATATAAATACCTCATTTTTCATTGTAGCTATTAAATTTTGGGTGAACGTGTTTCCCTCTAATAGTGGTTGGTAGAACATGCTTAGTATTTGTATCCTCAAGGAGATCTATTTTAATTTTGATTACATGAATTACCATGAAGCCCTCTTCACCGTTTGTGTGGTCACAAATGGTATAATTTATTCTTATGCCCTAACTACTATGGTCAATTTGCACTCCAAATTTTTAGACTGGTCCCTAGAATTTCTTTGGGACCAAGAATGGCTAAGCCCTTGAGTGACATTTACGAGCTACTACATAATCCTCAGTCGTTCCTTTCTCTCAGGCATTTCATAGTTGTCCCTATTGATCCCTTTTTTATTATCTACGATCCTTTATTTCTCACCATGGCCATAATTGAGCCTGATACACTTAGCATAGAATATGACATCAAAATTATTTTTAAGAACCACTCATTCCTTGCTTTTCGTGGGAAGTTCAAAGGTATCTATGATGAAATAAGAAATGCTTTTATTAATTCTTAGGTGAATGGCTAGGTCATTGTTAGAGTATTGAAGTTCAATGTCATCACGACTATACTGGAGGAGATAACTAAAATCCCAAATGATGGTTTTAAGCTTCATAGAGATAATCATACCATTCAAGAAGAGCTGAAGCATTTCATTGATATGGGTAAGAAACCAGTTAGAAACTAGAAAGGCATCATCAATAAACATTTACTAGAGCCATGGTGCAGAAGAATAATCCATGTGATGCAGTAAATCATAGTGTACAAGATCGATGAGTCGATGATGAGTTTCCACTTGGCATTCCTAAACCACCTTAGGGATGTCAAAGAGGTAAACATCCTTGAATATCTCAAAATATCCATGGAGGTATCCATCAAGAATGTCCAAAAGAAATATTTTCCTCATGTCAAGCACCAAGGCTTATTTTTGATAATTTATAATAATATGCTCTAGAAAGTGGTGGCCAAGGTGACTATCAACCCAGTTATCTATTTTGAAGAGGAAAATCCACCTGTTGAGGCTGTGATGAATAGTTGTAATTCTTGCAACTGTAGAATCCCATCTAGAAATGCGCTAGGCAAAATAAAATACTTGGATCAACTTACAAATCCTAATGAGTCCATGATGATGGATAACACAAAGTCTAAGCTTGATCAATCCCTCATGAATGCTAAGATCATGGCTAGGTTTAGGCATGACCCTTCGGATATCCTAACTAAAATTTTAAAAAATATTTACCAGTCCTATAAAAAAGCCATGACCAGCTTGCAACATGTGATATAAGTTTCCAAAGCTATCTCTTCTAGTGAAAGTGAAACTTTCAAGGCCATCCTCCCAGATCAAACTAGCGAGAAGGAAAGTATGGAATTGTTAACTCTGGAGTAATATGCTTAGCTATGTTTTTTGTTTCACATCCTAGTTTATATTTTCTTATCAGGTTCTTGTAGACACCAAAATAGCACCAAACCGATTATGTGACTACAAACACTGATCGCATTGACACACACAGCCCCAAGGGCAGCCCCTAGAGGTTAAAAAGTGGTCCTAACCACTCTCACAGTAGTTTTGGAAGGTCAGAGATCAATTTGGCACCTTCAGGCACTTTGCTCCATACTCATTCCACCCAGGGATGATTTCAAACTAGGATTCACCCCACCTAGGGACAAATAGCAGTATTCACTCCAGGGTGGGGTGAATAGCAGGTTTGATAGGCAAAAAGTCAAATCTTGACAAATGGCAGCTCAAATCCGCCACTTAACACTTCCTTCATCGCATGGGAGTGTGGGTGAGCATTTTTGAGTGTTAGAGGTAGTTGCAAGGGCAGTCATGAAGTCCCTAATAAGGGAGGAATCTCCTTCCCCCTGGGAAGGCATGATTGCCAAGTGGTGCCTCTGCATGCCCAATTCAAGAGACCTCCAGGTCTATAAATTGGTGAGTTTCCTCACACCAGAAGATAGAGAGAAGGAGCATTTTTGAGCAATGAAGTGCTACCATTTTACCTCCCCATATGCCCTTGTTTGATTTGTGCCTTTCACATCCGTGATCTCTTTTAGAGAGGAGGTCATTGGGTGACCATCGGAAGGTCAAATATTGAGCCCAAAACCCAAAATTTTGCCACAACATACCACCCAATTTGCCGACAAAACTTTATAAGAGATTTTGGACCCATCCCAAGTGGATTGGTGCTGAAATCAAGCCCCAATGACGGGTGGCCTACCCTAGGCGCCCCCCGCACTGCTGCAGATCTAATCGTACCCTTTAGGAACGATTAGCAATCTATGGCAAATTTTACTCCTATCAATTTATTTTGCATTTCATCTTATGCTGCTTAGATAGTTTGTGATTTCAATTTCATAACGTTTTGAGAAAATCTTATTATGTTTCATAATTTTTCTGTCTTTACTAACTTACAGAGGGCATCATCAAAATCTGGGTGTTAGAGGCCAAATTTGGGAAATCTGACCATCTGGGTTGTCCCAAAATACCCCCAATTAGCTAACCCCAACTTTTGTAGGAGATTTGGATCTATCCAGATGTGACATTTTGAGCGGTGCTATTTGGCATTTTGTTGCAGGTCTATTCATCCCGCCCCAGAGCGAATTCAAATCTGTGAGGAATTTCTTGACTGTTCTATTCGCAATGTGTCCTTTGTGAGGTCTTGATGCCCCTGCCAAATTTTTAGATCATTTGGATATATGTTAGTTATCATTTTATTTATTCTTTGCATGCACTAATTGTAGGCTTGGGGATTGCATGTTTCATCTCATCCGTAGGTGCTACTGACTGTTTCTTGTTTCTTTGAATGTAGGATCTAGATGTTAGAGGAGCAGCGAAGAGTCAAAATTCCTATATACAAGCAGCGACGACATTTTGATCCACCCATATTACATGTGGGCACGCGGAAGAAGGATGACTATCCATGGATGTAACAAAGAAACAAATTTAATTCTCCTCGCCCCTAAAAAGGGAGGAGGCAAATTGTAACCGAATTCTAAAACGTATCAATAAAAGAAAGGGATGTTTTCCGCATTAGCTTTTCATTTGAGTTTCGATTCGTTTATGCTTTTCCTATTTCATGCATTTTTAATTCGTAGGACTTAGCATTAAGTTTAGTTCCATTTTGCATCGTACTTGGAGCCTTTCCTTTTTTTTCAAATGCAGGACTGTTGTTCATTCCAGTCTATGGTGAATACAGAGTTGGAATTCATCTTACCCAGGGACGAATGGGAATGCACCCCACCCTGTGACAAATTTAGTTCTATTATTCATCCCATCCAGGGATGAATAGCTCTCTATGCAGTTTCAGGGCAGAAACTCAGAGCCAGCAGATTTGGGCAGAGAAGAGGTAGGAATTCTAAACTTTTCCTGTCATTTTCTGTTTTCAGTTTTTCTATTTTTGGGTTACTTGCTTGCTTAGGGAATTTTTTTTTTTTACTATTTGCTTGTTTCCTTTTTGCAAAATAAAAAGAACCCCACACATCACGTGGCAAATTAAACACCAAGGAGCTGGTCATAAAACCCCAACCCTTGATCAAGACCAACGATGGATTTCATCACCACCTTGGCTTGAATTTTTGCATCCATTACCCCGATCGCTACTGTTGCTAGACGTAAATCCTAACGAAATCTGACCGAGTGTAGCTGGGGTGATTCCCAGCACATGAGGATAAGTCTTCTATGGTAGGTGTCATAAACAGGGCGATTCCCCTTCCGTACCGCCTACGTTCCACGTACCATCTGCTCTCACGTACCTATAGTTTCCCTCACATAAGGGTGGGTATATAGAGATGTTGGTATATCGGCCTGGCAATGGTATATCGAAGGGGTGACCATTTTTGGGAGTCATAAGAGCCATCATATTGCATTTAAACGTTCTTTACAAAAACCTTCAAAAACAAAACAAAAACCAAAACACACTAAACCAGGTTTAGGACACACTTTTAATCTTTAAATGAGATAATCATTGCTTTGTGTGTGTGTGACCTTGTATGTTTAGTGTAGCATAAAAAAAGCATAAAAAGAGATAAAAACCTACATAGCTTGTAGAAAAACACCACCATGGTGTACACCCGTAGCCAAGCCCAATCAAGGGCGAAAGCTGCGAAGAGTGTACAAGGGGGCACAAGTCACCTCCGCTATAGCCCCAAGGACTTGGTCATACCGCCTTGGCGGCCTGACCCACAAGAGAGTCCACATCGTTCCATTTCAGAATGGGACTATAGAGGCACCCCTTTGAGGGACACGCCCGTTCATCATAGCCCCTTTTAGGAGGATTCCTTACATGTGGCGCTCAACATAGACAAGAAGGCTCCCTTAGAAGCTTGATATGAGTGGCCATCGCATGATGAAGTGCTAGAGCAACATAGGGTCCATAAGGAGAGGCCACATGATTATGGCATCCCTCCTTTACCTCTTCTCACTATTAGAACCAATAGAGAAAACCCAGAGTGCAAGGCTCTCCAAACATGGCAAGCCAACTCTGCCCGCCCCTTTCACATATATGAAAGGGAGCATGAGGAAGACCATTACATTCCTCAAGAGCAATACACAGCATGGGAGCAATGCACCTCTACACCTGCTATCTACCAAAACCACATTTCGAGGGTGGAGCCTCAAGTGAATGCTACCCACCTCGATAGAGGGAAGTGGCCTATAGAGATCTCGGATCACCATGACTAAGATAAATGCCTAGGAGAGGCATCTAGGCCTCCTAGACTCAATATGGTAGAACAAATTGACCTGGCAGTCACCAGACATGCCGCTCACCAAGCGCAGATCATGCGGCTTGAGCAAGACCAACAGTAGCTAGAGCATCTATATCACCTTAGCAAAGAGCACATTCGACGCCAAATAGATGAGCTGCTCCATAACCCGGTGCCTAAGAGGGTTCCAACCCCTCACACCCAAAGAGCAAAACCGTATGAGAGGTGCAACCCCTTGGTGCGAGATAGGTCTTCGTGACCTTACCAAGTGCTGCCTCCAAGACCTCCTAGACCTGAGTGGGAGGCCACTCCCCGAAACAACGATGGGTACCCTCCATGGGGACCCACCCAGGGTCATAGGTCTCATCCTAGAGACTCCTCAAGAAGCTTATGAGGAGTATGAGCAAGAAGAAGAGCGGGTCAAAACGCCCTACCAAGGTAGAGGGGTTGCTATCCGGCCACCCCTCTATAGGCCTCAAGTCTCCCACAACCCACAACGGGATCAAACTAAAGAGGAAGAGATTAAATATTTAGATGCATATAAAGCATTTCTAGAGCATCTGGAGTCTGTGGAAACCAAAACTTTTAGGCCCCAAAAGCCCACTTTACGCTAGCTCCGTAGTCATCCTGTGCATCCGTCAGTGCCAACACCCCCATACCCTGAACACTTTAAGCTACCTCAGTTGGCAACCTTTAGAGGTGAGGAAGATGCTTAGGAGCATGTGACGAGATAACTGAGCCAATGCTTCGGCATTCAGGACAATGATGCTCTATTATTAAGAACATTTATAACCACATTCGTAGGAGCTACCTCGGATTGGTTTACTCAATTACCAAAGCACAACATTAACAACTTAGATCAGTTAGTGGATGCATTCCTCGAACGCTTTGCCTTCAACACCAAGAAGAAGGTGTCACTAAGTGACTTAGCCAGCCTCAGGCAGTATGAGGAAGAAACCATGGTGGCCTATGGGAATCGATGGAGGACTTTGCTTTCAAAGCTGCCCTACCTCCCTCCTATGTCCGACCTCACTCAAATGTTCTCAAAGAGCTGTTTGAGATCGATCTCTGTGCTATTACAGTTGTAGCAATATGCCACCTTAGAAGAAGCTCTGGCGCAAGCCAGGATCATTGAAGAGATCAAGATACAGGATGGCGAGATAGCCAAACCTAAGAAAAAAGAGTGGACTAAGAACACTAAAATAGGGACCACGCAACAGAAACCTACGGTGGTCAATCAAGTTGCTATCAATGTCCCTAAGCCTGCACAAGCAACATAGCCCCAAAAGGCTAACTATTAGGTAGTGCCTCCTAACAACTATGATAGAGAAAATTAGAGGCAAGAACAGAGTCAACAACGTCACCCTAGGCGACAATACACACCCTACACAGAGTCCAGGGACTCCCTGTTTGACCGCTTGTTAGCGGTAAATTTGATCAACCTGCCAGAGATTCAAACCATAGACCCCAACGCTCCCAAGCCTAAGGGGTATAGGGAGGACTTGTACTGTAGGTTCCACAGATGGCAGGGACATGACCTAAATGCCTTCTGGAAGTTTAAGGGCTTGGTGCAAGACCTAATTGATAGCAAGACACTAGTGGTGGATAATCCCGTGGCACCAAGCAATCAACAAATGGAGGTCTTTAAAGACCCCTTGCCTGCTCATGCTCCGTAGGCAAAGACCCTACAAGTTAATGAGGTCACACAAAACTGCCCCATGCAGGGGTATGTAGGGATGATCAGTATAGTGACTTGAAATAGGAGGTACCCAAGAACAAATGCTCCTGCGACAGCTGCAGGAGAGGTGCCAACAACGTCACAACCACAACAACACCTTGCACAACCTCCTCCTCCTAGACCAGTGGCCACACTTTGGACCAAACTCACTCAAATTTTGAGGACCACCTCGGCTAGGCTCTCCATATACGAGCTCATACAACAATCAACGCCCCATCGAGAGGCTCTAATGGAGATATTGAAAGCCATCGAGTTGTAGCCCCATGAAACAAATTCTTTCAACAACTTTGTGGGACATGTCAAATGATGCACTGAGCCAGTCATCACATTTTGGGAAGACAAAGTGAAATCGATGGCTAATGACATGGCGGATCCACCCCTGCACGTTATCGCGCGGGTCAACGGGATTTCATATAAGAGGGTGTTGGTAGACACTGGCTCGTCTAGAAATATCATCACAACAGTGGCATTGAAACATCTGAAGTTGCCCGCATCTCACATCACAGCTTCCACCTACACTCTGCGAGCATTCAACGATGCAATATGCTCGACAGTTGGCACAATAGTCCTACCCATCCAAGTGGGACAAAATACTATACCTACATTGTGCCATATCTTGGAAGGTGAGATGGCCTACAACATCTTGCTAGGTCAGCCATGGATCAGGGACATGAAGTGTGTCCCTTCGATAGCTCACCAGTGCTTAAAGTATACATTTGAAGGGGAGGTGCATGTAGTCCCGGTGGACTTAGAACCCTTCAAGTATTGTAATGCGGTGCAGCTGATGCCGTAATCGACCCTTCCATCAATGCATTTGGATTTCCAATTGAATCCATCTAAACAAGGTTCGATTCCATAGGCATCCCCATTAGCAAGTTCTTCAAAACCCTATCTGGGTCCATATTCATCGTCCGGTCCTCCACCAACGATGCTACCTATGGGGGCCAAACAGAAGGACAAAGGGAAGAAAACTTTGGAAGAAGTGCGACCTCTGGAAGAGACACTGCCATCAGTATCAACTATCTCTACTGAGGAAATGCCTAGCAGAATGGAAGTTGAGACTCCTAGTTCACCCAACATGGAGTGGACTCAGGGAGAACTTCCATTCCCTCCCCTTCAATCGCCAACAATCATCGTTGAAATGGCCAATACGAGCATGGGGGAGTATCTGGTGCGGAATATTGTAGCAACACCCGCACTGGAGTCCATGCAGGACATGGGGAGACCTCGCCTCCCCATCGACACTATTGTTCCCCTAGGCTACCCGCCGAACCAGACAAACTTTGTGTATGGGGGCCTTGATCATGGCGTTGCACCATGCATGCAAGAGGATGAAGATGAAGAGCCTTTTGCTAAAAATGTCAACTATTTGTCTAACCCAGACTTTGCTTTGAGATACCTTGGCCAATGCAATTGGCATGGATATGGGTTAGGCAGATATGAGCAAGGGGTACGTGTTCTTTGCCAACCAAGGTACCAAATGCCATATGACAAGTCAGGAGTAGGGTTCAACCACCCCCTACCCTTGGACATCTTGGTGGAGAACATGCAAGGCCTAGGGATAGGCAACAAGGGGGGATTGGCATCAAATCCATATGCCAACCCTAACACGACATATACATTGAGGGATTATCTCCCATTAACGGCAATCAACCTTGTTGACCCTCGCAATCCCTTCCCTTCACTCGAGAGAGGAGAAAGCTCGAGAGCTCATTTTCAAGGAGGGTCTAGACAATGTCAAGAAGGGTCCTCGGAGGACGAGTCAAAATATGATGTAGCACCATGGTACCCCTTCGAATCAGATAGCAATCACTCACAAGTGATCCCCATGGATGATTACCAAGAAAACCTCTTGACAATGTTCCCTTTAGATGCTCCAATCGAGCAAGCGCCACTCCAAGGAAATCAAGTCCCCCCATAGAGAGCGGAACAACCCCGATGGGACCACATCAATTTGCTCGAGCAAGGTGAGCCTTTAATGCCACAAGCAGTTGTTGGAGCCAACGAAGGCTTTTGGATCTCCGATAGTGATTATGAAGATGAAACTGAGATGGCCTATCTTAATCACATGCGACAAATGCAATGACCATACCCCTTGGAGATTAACGACATATTCGAACAATTAAACATAGTGCCAGGGCATGAGTGGTATGTAGACCCAACGCGGTGGGAACAAGTGTTGGATCCACCACTCTGGGCATATGAAGAATACCTTCCACCCAGAGACCCTATAGCGATATCAGTACCAAGGGTAGATCCTATCTTCTTATCCACACATAGGGCCGATCCATTCGTGCCAATACCTCTAGAGCCAGATCCGGAGCATAGAGAACATCCAGAATGTTTGAGTCATCACACCCATGGTAATGGAGACCAAAATCATTTCATCAACATGATCTCCATTGATTTAATCGCCCCCATCCACAATCCGACCGATCCAGCATAGTCATTGTACCTAAACATAGATGCCATAGACTGGGATCGCGTCAATTCACCACCATCCCCATCCGAGTACTGGCCTTTCGGTGAAATGCTTCATTTTACCCCTGGGCCAACTCAGGATATCTTCCATGCTGAAGAGGGACCCGATGTTCCTAACGATGATTTAAACTTAGCAAATGATATCCACTTGATCCCAACTCCACACCAGTTGGAGGACGGATCCCACATGTCGGTCGAGGAGATGATTGACGTAGACATCGGCTCTGACCCAATGAATCCATAGATTATCAAGCTGGGGGTAAGTTTATCCCTCGAAGAGCAAGCCAACTACATTGCCCTTCTCAAAGAGAAGAAGGAGGTTTTTGCATGGTCATACAAAGACATGTCGAGACTAGATCCGTAGCTAGTCATGCATAATCTAATGCTTGATCCGATAGTCAAGCCAGTTAAGAAAAAACTACGTAAGATGCACCCAATAGTGGCCTTAATGGTCAAAGATGAATTGCAAAAGATGTTGGATGCATAGTTTGTCATCTGCGTGGATTATCCGCCATGGCTGTCCAACATGGTGCCCATCAAGAAGCCCGACGGGAGGATTCGCATATGCACTAATTTTTGAGATCTAAACAAAGTGAGTCCTAAGGATGATTTCCCCTTATCGAGCATCGACGCATTGGTAGACGCTACAGCAGGCCATGAAATGCTTTCCCTCATGGATGGTTTCTCGAGATACAATCAAATTTGTATCAATCCCAAGGACCAACTAAAAATGGTGTTCACTACGCCTTGGGGGACATTTTGTTACAAGGTCATGCCCTTTGGCCTTAAAAACACTGGCACCACCTACCAACGTGCCATGACGTACATCTTCCATGATTACATGCATAAAACTTTGGAATATTACATGGATGATTTGTTGGCCAAATCTCTTTTGCACCCAGATCATCTCGATGACTTAAGCAAGATCCTCGATCGCCTCATGGAACATAAAGTCAGACTGAATCCCAAGAAGTGTGTATTTGGTGTCACATCTGGAAAACTCTTGGGTTTCATAGTCTCAAAGCAAGGCATCGAGGTGGATCCAAACAAAGTCAAGGCAATCCTTGAAATGCTTCCCCCAACTACCATCAAGCAGCTTAGAAGTCTATAGGGAAAGGTCACATCGATCAAGCGCTTCATAGCGCAGCTATCTGACAAGTGCCGACCCATGAACAAATTATTGCACAAGGGGGTAGCATTTCACTAGGATGACGAGTGCCAGTCAGCCTTTGATGACATTAAACAATACTTGGCTTCGCCACCAGTATTGGCACCACCTAGACCAGGAGTGCCATTCTACTTATACATCTCAGCTATTGAGGTGGCACTGGGCGCCATGTTAGCCTAGAAGAATGAACTTCACAAAGAGCAGGCTACTTACTACCTTAGCCGCACCCTGGTCAGCTATGAACTTAACTATGCATACGTTGAGAAACTCTGCTTGCAAGTGGTGTTTGCTACCAAAAAGCTATGCCATTACATGCTGAGCAACAAGACGTATGTTGTGTCTAAGGAGAATCCATTGCGGTACATGATGAGTCGTACTTATCATAGTAGTCGCACGACGAAATGGATCATGTTGTTGATAGAATTTGACATAGAGTTTATTGGACAAAAATCCATAAAAGGTCAGGTCATAGCCGATCAACTAGCAGAGGCTCCTCTCGAAGATGATCAGCCTCTGACCATAGAACTACCCGATGATGGGGTCTTCCATGTTGCAGAATCGCCAGATTCTGATGAGCCTGAGTCATAGGCCGACATAACCCTATTTTTTGATGGTTCTAAATGTGAGCAAGGTGGTGGCATGGGAATAGTATTCTTCACACCGCAAGGCGCTCCAATGCCTTTGTCATTTAAATTAAATTTCCCATGCACCAACAATAATGTCGAATATGAAGCCTTGCTCATAGGTCTTCAGACAACAATCACCATGAACATCAAATGATTGAACATCTTTGGTGATTCGCTGTTAATTGTCAACCAAGTCAAAGGGGTATTCCAATGCAAATGCCTAGTTCTATAGGCCTACAAAGCCCTTGTGGACAAATTCTTGGAAAATCTTGAATGGTACGACATCGAGGCACTCCCTCGGTCATCGAATCATTTTGTGGACACTATGGCCTCTTTGGGGTCACTAATCCTGCCATGGTATGTCATTTTGAGAAATTTCTGGTGATATGACCACCATTCAAGTCAAAACACTATCGCAATCAATGATGGAGCGAGCAAGCTCTGATTTAATGCCAGGAATCCACATGATCCAGATTGAACCACCTCAGGATAGGTTCTCTCGAATCCACGATCGTCTGAATCACGCCAACTGGGGGTCCTTATTCTCCCCTACTCCCCTTAATAGCAACACAATGCTATTCTTACAAGTTCTTTCCCGCTCAAATTTTGCTAGGGATGAACTTCAAGAGGGATTGGTTGTTCATGCCGTCGAGGCTTCTGATGAACAGGATTGGTATTTGCCCATAAGGGACTACCTCAAGTTAGGTAACCTCCCACTTGGATTGATGCATGCCACAAAAAGAGCATTCAAGCAGAAAGCGGAAAAGCATGTCTTGTTAGGAGACATTTTGTACCATCGAAGCCATGAAGGGATTCTCCTCCATTGCTTGGACCAATAAGAGTCCACTTGGGTGATTGCCCAAGCGCACGATGGTACGTGCGGTGGCCACTTCAGTGGTATGGCCATCGCAAAGCGCATTCTTCGCATGGGCTATTATTGGCCATCTTTAGAGCGAGATTGTTGCGCATATGTAAGGAAGTGCATGAAATGTCAACACCATGCTAATCTGACACACGTACCTTCCCAGGCCTTGCAGCCGATCCAATCGGCTTGGCCATTTTCATAGTGGGGCCTAGATCTAATCGGTAAGATCTCCCCTGTGTCGTCAAGTCGTCACACATTTATCATAATGGCCATAGAGTATTTCACCAAGTGGGTGGAAGTAGTTTCGCTTACCTCTACGACTAGACCCCGCATTGTGGAGTTCATTTTACATAACATCATATGTCATTTTGGTATTCCATCCAAGATAATCTTGGATAATGGGACGTCATTCAAGAACAAATATGTGCATGCTTTGACCACAAAGTACAAAATTCAGCACAGTTTTTCAACACCCTATTATCCGTAGGCAAATGGGCAAGCAGAGGCATCAAACAAAATGCTAGTCGCCATCCTCAAAAATATAGTCGTAGATAGTCATAAGGATTGGCACATTCAGATCCCCCTTGCCCTGTGGGCTTATCGCACTAGCATTCGGACACCCACTGGGGCAACTCCATTTTTGCTCGTGTATGGCTCCGAGGCTGTCATGCCTCTCGAGTTGGAAATTCCTTCCCTGTGCATATCAATGCAAGAGTTCATCGATGATGACACTGCATGGCAAGCCCGGTTAGACTAGCTTACGTTGCTTGATGAATGACGTGTTAATGCTCTCGAGCATTTATGTATCTATCAAGAGCGACTTAAGAAAGCATACAACATGAAAGTTCACCTGAGGGACTTTCAGGTTGGTGACTTGGTCTTAAAAGAGAACCAACAGAACTCTAGCTTGCCGCCCCATCTAAGGGACAAGTTCATGGCAAACTGGTTAGGTCCCTATGTAATTGATAGTAAAATAGGACCTAGAACATACCGGCTAGCCTCTCTTGATGGAATCAAGGAACTAGAACCCTTGAACATCAGTCATTTGCGGCCATTCCATATCTAGAAGAGCCATAGCCCAACCCAAAAAGCTCCAAGGATTCCCATAATCACTTGGTCAACCCAAAAAGCTCCAAGGATTCCCATAATCACTTGGTCAACCCAAAAAGCCCCACATATTCCCATAATTACGTGGTGAACCCAAAAATCTCCAAGGATTCCCATAATCGCTTGGTCAACCCAAAAAGCTCCAAGGATTCCCATAATCGCTTGGTCAACCCAAAAAGCTCCAAGGATTCCCATAATCACTTGGTCAACCCAAAAAGCCCCAAGGATTCCCATAATCGCTTGGTCAAACCCAAAAATGCCCCAAAGGTGCCCATTACCCCTTTGGTCAAACCAAAAGCTCCAAGGGTTCCCACAATCGCTTGGTCAAAAATAAGAAAATTCAAAAACAATAAAATCATCAAAAATAACAAAAATTTGCATCTCATTTCCATGCATACTCACAATCATCACAACAATAAAGAGCTCTTTTTGCATCTCATCTTCATATTCACAAAAATCAATCCATCAAAAACACAAAAATATATAGCTGCCTTAAGCATCACATCCATACATTACATATTTGTGGTCATAAAGGTCAACGCACCATAGACTGCCATTACTTGGCAAAACCATCATTTTTCACATTTTTCCACTTTATCAATAATTCATCGCAAATAACCGCCACTCACGTTATTTTCCCACATCATAGTCGGTTGTCTTCTAATGTATCAAGAGTTTTCGTCCTTCAGTCGTCATTAGCTTTCTAGCCATGTACTGTACCAAGTCAGATAGATTTTACAAAGGTAGAGTTCTACTTGGATCACACCTTGTTACGTAGCATCCCAACACAAATTAAAACACATAAGAATTCCCAAGTTGTGTGAACAAAAGATGAAACCTGCAAAGCAATCCAGGTCACCATAAGCGAAATGGTTATCTTGCTCATCCCCCTATGCGAATGACCCCAAGAATGCTGAGAGTTGGCAAAAGGACAAGTATCTTCCCTACCCAATTCCCCAAGAATCCCAAGTTCTCAAAAGGTTGCAAAACATCACAAATTTGCAAAAGTCAAAACTCCAAAAAAATTGACATCACAACCAAAGTGCATACATCAAGAAAAGCACATAAAATAGTGATTCTCATCACTCCATATTCAAATCCCTTGCTCAAAAGAAAAACAAAAATAAACAGTGATTTTTATCACTACACAAGAGCAAGTATCCCAATACAATTGAAGAAAATAAGGGAGTCGAACTTGAATCCCTGGAACTCTCAGCATTCTGACAGGTCATGAGGCAAACCTCAGTACTGGTTTGGTGGATAGCCTATCGGTCACTGGTGGTAAACCTCCCGCATGATGATATATCTGTCACATTAACTTGTGTGCAGATCAATGTTTGCATGTGGATGAGCTAGCTTATGGTATCCTATGACAGCACCGCAGATTAATCTGACTAAATACAACAAAGGAGTTAGTGGAGCTAATCAGGTGATCCTTAGTATAGGTTTGGTTGACAGCCTATCTGGCACTGGCGGTATCCTGACAAACACCACATAAATGAACTCAATTGCACACACAGGGATGTGAAATAACTTGGTCAAAAACAAGTCCGATTCATACCTTGTTAAAAAGTCTCGTAAGATAAAAGTACAGTCTTGGCTAGATAGTTAAAACATCTGAGTCTCGAAAAACCCTACCTACATTCTAAACCAACTTGCTATCTTTCATTCTCACCTTGCCATCAGAAAATACAAAAAATAGCCCGTATACATAAAGAAATTCAGGTCACACAACAATCACCCAACACAAAAAGCCATAAATTCTAAATAGTCTATGGTGCGACCGCCAAAAATCACAAATTCAATTCATCCATTCCATTTGCATATCATATAAATTAAAACATTTGCATTTCATCAAAACATATGCATCCATCAATATAAATTAACATGCATACATCCATATTCATCAATCATTGTGCATAACATCAAATCATGACATGTGCATAAATAAAATAAAGTCATCTGTATATATCATCAAAAATGCCCATAGGCTACAATGAACCGGTCCTGTGACCCCACAACAAAATCCAAAAGCTCAAAAATCCCCAAAGCCTAAGGCGTCGACCACCATGATCATGTAGGATCGGTGCGACGGGAACTACCCCCCGTGGTGTGGGTCCTATGGGACCCCTCATGGTGACTGCTAGAAGCCCCCGCATCATGCCTACTACCCCCTCCCTCATCCAATCACCTACGATGAGATGATGCTGACTGCTTAGTATCACTGCCCCTCATCCGGTGTGAAGAGCCACCTCCAGAGGGCTCAGGTACCCGCCCCCCAAGGTGGATGATCTCTCCCTCCAAATCCATCTAATGCCGACACCACTCCGCCTCCCATCGATGGTACATTGCTACTACATCGTCGTGTTGTGCCAGCTACATCCATAGGAGATCCCTCTCTCGTGCAGCATCGGTATCCCCCTCCTATCGATGGTGCATAGCCCATGCATTCTCTCGCTTCGCTAGCTGAGCCCACAAGAGATCCCTCTCTTGCAGAGCCTCCCCTAGCTCCTCATATCGCCTCCATAGTAGCCCCACCAATCATGCATTCTCAATGCGCACCCCTTCCTTTGTGTCCTCTGCCACTGCCTGGTGCATAGGCAAATTCGGGACTACAGCCTGCTCTAGCTCCCACTACTCCGGGGCATCCTACATCTCTGGTTGATCTGGAACACCATAATCTGCACCCACATCATCTACCTCCACCATGTCCGCATCCTCTAGCGGAGCTCCCCAATCATCTCCTGGTGCCTCGACACCCTCCTCGCCTGCTGCTGCTACCTCTACGCCTCCCAATGGCCCCTCTCCCTACCATCGCCATAGTATCCACCACTGGTCATACTCTGTGATAGTCCCGACGTCATCCATGTCTGGGATGTCAATCACCACATCTAAATCCTCGCCAAGTGGCATGATGACTGGTCGGTCCAGAGTCCTCTCATCCCCCCGGCGTCGATAGACCACGGGCTCACTAAGCAACCCCTGGCGCACCCCAAACTATCATGTCACCCGGCTATAAGGGAAGAACTCCTGCTCGGTCCCATGCCGCCCAATCAGCCATCGCTCCCTATGTACCCGCTGGAGCCACTCTCCAGCCTCAGGCCAGGCTAGACAGTCCCGATAGGGGTGCCATAACACCTCCCCTGGAGCAAGCCGAGCGAAGGCATCGACATAGTGCCCTACGACACCTGCCCATCGTCGACTCTGTCCCTGCTCCTCAGACCACCGCCATAGATCCACGTAACCTATATCCTTATCCACCATCTCCGCCCGAGTCATCCATGGTAACCCCATTGGCCTCTCCACCGCTATGTGCTGCCAAGCCCAGCTCTGCAATAGATAGCTACAGCTAATCCCCTTCCACCTCTAGTAGTGGACCTCGTACAACTCACCATAGAGCTGTGCCAGCAATGTCTGTCCCCACCTCATGATCAAAGGCTCCTCCGTCGGACACTCCACCAACCGACAGACCACATCTAGCAGGTTCCACGAGAACCTCATGCCTGACGAGTCAGGTAGCAGCATGTTGGAAATGAGGCCCATCAGCAATGCGTGCCTCACTCCCAACACCCCCTTCTCAAGCCACCACCATACTAGAATACCACCAATCTGGCAGTCAACCTCTACCCTCTCCACTGGACTATCCACCCCCACCTCCTCCCCATGCCCGAAGCAACATGTCAAAACTATTGCTTGTTGCTCCTGTGACATCATCCTGATCAGAAATCTGTCTATCAAAATCCAAAAAATCTGATAGACATCCTCTAACGTAACCATCATCTCCCCTATTGGGAGATGGAAGGTATTAGTCCGAGGATCCCACAAATTGATCAAGGCCATCAAGTAGGCTCGATCCCTAACTATCGGCTCCAGCCTAGTCACTTGCTTGAGCCCAAGGGCATCAAGCCACTCCCAGTCCATTAAAGTCAGTGCCTCCCACGCTTCCATAAACACCGTAGGCACACGATACCGGCTCTTCACAACCTGCAAAAGAAAACACACAAAAACATTAAAAAAAAAATTGTACAACAAAAACATGGATATGCATAAATTAAACAAAAACAATCAACAAAATAAAATGGTTTGTTAGTTCTAGGTTTTTAACTATTAACTGATAAATTAAATTAAACAAAAACAAGAAAAAAAAAATCAACAAACTGGTTTGTCAATTCTAGGGTTGTTAACTCTAACCTGATAAATGATAAAACCAACACATAATCAAACAAATAATTTGGCAGACCCCGGGTTTTTAACCCTACAGGTCAGCTAATTAAATTGCAAACACATAAACATAGCCACAAAAACAACCTAGGGTTTTAACTAAGTTTTTTGCTCTACAACAATTTTGATCGTCTAGGGTTTCATTTTAATTTAAAAAACCAACCACAAAAGACAAAAGGCAAAAACAAAGCAAATTACGATTTTTTTACACTGTAACAAACAAACAAATAATGAGGAGGATCACTTACTGGTCTCGCTTCGGCTCCGCCGCTCGATCCGGTCCGTGAACTCATGGTGGCAGGAAAAATTTGGTAGCGCTTCGCTTCGCAGAATTGACCTCCTCCTCCTCAGAGCTCCAAAATCACCAGAAAAATCAAATGATAATGACCCCAAATCCTAATTTTGGCCCTTAAATAGGATTTTCTGCCTGTAAACATTCCACACTAAGATGAGCACTCTGGTTAGCGCTCGTATCACCCTGGGATGATTACCAGCCTAGTATTTGCCTCACCCAGGAACAATTACAAAACCAGATAAACAAAAGCAGCAAAAAAAAAATGAAAACACAAAGCAATAAAACTGTCCGATGAGAGTGCTTTTGCACCTGACATTTCGGGCATGCAAAATAGATGTCGGGGTTACAAATCCTCACTATCCTATTCCCTAAGAAGGCTACCATAGCCGGACCGCTCCATGAGAAGATAGATTTTCAAGAATTTCATCCCCAAATGGCATCACCAAAAGGGTTAAAACCCAACCAAAAATAGCCATAACATTGTCGAACGAAGGCGCCTCTGTGCCTGACATTCATTGCATCCAAAAATGATGCTGGGGTCACAAATTGTCACTATCCCATTCCCTAAGAAGGCTACCATAGCCGGACCGCTCCACGGGAAGATGGATTTGTGCCAATTTTGGCTCCAAAAAGTGTCACAAAAAGGGTTAACACCCACCAAAAATAGGTCTAAATGTCGGAAAACTGCACACACATTTAACGCTAAACATCTGAAGGCACCCTTACACAAGTCATCTTGGGTCAAGTGACTCATCGCTTTTCTCATGTTGGTCATTCCCTCATCGATTCGTTGCTTGAGGGGGTAGTCACACTTAGTCACCAATCAACAAATACACACCCAATCATGGAAACAACATGCATTCAAAGAATCATTGACAAAGACAATCACGCTCCTGCTTGGGGCAGCAAACAAGCAATAATCACAAGCTGATCAATCACTTGGCATTCATGAATCATGAACTCAAGGTTCCCACAGACAAAAGGTTGCGCCCTTTGCCTATTCATGACTGATCAATGTCCAAGATCAAGTAACACCTCATCGAAAAAGGTTAACACTTGAATTGAGTTCCTTCGCTCGTCAGAAGCAAGGATTCAAGAATGCATGCCCTTTCCATACTTGGGGCATCAAAAGTTGGTTAGGTTACTAAGAAACCCTAATCATTAGTGCTTTGGTTATCTATTTTTTCTCGGTGCTACGCCTTGCACAACGCATCCCAAAAAGGGGCATCTATAGACACCAAAATAACACCAATCCGATTATGTGACTACAAACACTGATCGCATTGACACACATAGCCCCAAGGGCAGCCCCTAGAGGTTAAACAGTGGTCCTAACCACTCTCACAACAATTTTGGAAGGTCAGAGATCAATTTGGCACCTTCAGGCACTCTGCTCCATACTCATTCCACCCAGGGACGATTTCAAACTGGGATTCACCCCACCCAGGGACGAATAGTAGTATTCGCTCTAGGGTGGGGCGAATAGCAGGTTTGATGGGCAAAAAGTCAAATCTTGACAAATGGCAGCTCAGATCCGCCACTTAATGCTTCCTTCATTGCATGGGAGTGTGGGTGAGCATTTTTGAGCATTAGAGGCAGTTGCAAGGGCAGTCATGAAGTCCCTAATCAGGGAGGAATCTCCTTCCCCCTAGGAAGGCATGATTTCCAAGTGGCACCTCTGCATGCCCAATTCAAGAGACCTCCAGGTCTATAAATTGGTGAGTTTCCTCACCCCAGAATACAGAGAGAAGGAGCATTTTTGAGCAATGAAGTGCTACCATTTTACCTCCCCATACACCCTTGTTTGATTTGTGCCTTTCACATCCGTGATCTCTTTTAGAGAGGAGGTCATTGGGTGACCATCGAAAGGTCAAATATTGAGCCCAAAACCTAACATTTTGCCACAACATACCACCCAATTTGTCGACAACACTTTATAAGAGATTTTGGACCCATCCCAAGTGGATTGGTTCCAAAATCAGGCCCCAAACGATGGGTGGCCTGCCCCGGGCGTCCCCCACACTACTACAGATCTAATCGTCCCCTTTAGGAACGATTAGGAATCTGTGGCAGATTTTCCTCCTGTCAATTTATTTTGCATTTCATATTATGCTGCTTAGATAGTTTGCAATTTAAATTTCGTAACGTTTTGAGCAAATCTTATTATGTTTCATCATTTTTTCATCTTTACTAACTTGCAGAGGGCATCATCAAAATATCGGTGTTAGAGGCCAAATTGGGGAAATCTGACCATCTGGGTCATCCCAAAATACCCCCAATTAGCTAACCCCCACTTTTGCAAGAGATTTGGAGCTGTCCAGATGTGACATTTTGAGCGATGCTATCTGGCATTTTGTTGCAGGTCTATTCATCCCGCCCTAGAGCGAATTCAAATCTGTGAGGAATTTCCCGACTGTTCTATTTGTAGTGTGTCCTTTGTGAGGTCTTGATGCCCCTGCCAAATTTTTAGATCATTTGGATATATGTTAGTTATCGTTTTATTTATTCTTTGCATGCACTAATCGTAGGCTTGGGGATTGCATGTTTCATCTCATCCGTAGGTGCTACTGACTGTTTCTTGTTTCTTTGAATGCAGGATCTAGATGTTAGAGGAGCAACGAAGAGTCAACATTCGTATATACAAGTGGCGGCGACGTTTTGATCCACCCATCTTACATGTGGGCACGCGTAAGAAGGATGACTATCCATGGATGTAACAAAGAAACAAATTTAACGCTCCTCGCCCCTAAAAATGGAGGAGGTGAATTGTAACCGAATTTCAAAACATATCAATAAAATAAAGGGCTATTTTCTGCATTAGCTTTTCATTTGAGTTTCGATTCGTTTATGCTTTTCCTATTTCATGCATTTTCAATTCGTAGGACTTAGCGTTAAGTTTAGTTCCATTTTGCATCGTACTTGGAGCCTTTCCTTTTTTGTTTCCGTATCCTCGTGCTTTCAGTTCCTCTCCATACCCCCTTGGTATACTCCTTCTTTGGTAGTTCTTGCTTATGTTTAGTAGTTAATTTTTTTTTGTCTAGTGATTAAATATGTTTTGATTTTTTTCTTGTTTCTCTTTGTACAAGGTTCAGGGATCCTTTCAAAACCCTTTCCACCAATCAATAAAATAATTTCATCATCTAAATAAAGAAAATATCAAGTAACACAACTAATTCTTCTTGTCATAATGATGTACCCATCACATAACAACTCATAGCACTATTCTAGATACATGCATTGGTTCAGTTTCAATCAATGCATAATCACTATACTCTTCAACAAATTACCAAGTAATCTATCCTCAACAAATAAAAGAAAATATTTCATTTTATCATATATGAATTCCTAAAAATCCATACAAAAATGCAAGCAATTCAACTACGGAAAACCACATCAAATAGCAAATCCATAATACCAACATTGCCTAGGCTTCATAATTTTCAATTAGAAATTTCTTTCTTACACTAAAATCTAGAACATAAACTATTAACTATATTGTTCAGCATCTAACATTCATTTCCTAGGCAAAAACTAAAGTTTTCTTTAATACGAGTCTATTATGATCTAACGTTATTCAGGTAATACTCTTAGCAAGTATTTAACCAAAATTTTATAGTAAACCATATACGATCACAACAATGAAGGCAATAAAGAAATCAATATAACCTGGTTATACTCTGATTATCTTCCAAGCCTCCACATCTTAGACACAAATCTACTTCCAAAGGTCTTCGTTGCTTTGCATTCACTCTTGTTACGTTTTTTTTTCTTTCTTTTGGTTGCCCCCCTTAATATCCTTCTCAGTTGGTATTATTATCGACTTCTATTTTTATTTCTTTTAACTGATCTCATCACCACCCTTTAATGCTTCACAAATGAACACATATTGGCCATATCACATGACCACGAATCATAGAGATCTCTCTCAAATATAGTTCAAACAATAATAAGAACAAATATCTTCCTCCAAATTACGAGTTCATAACTATTATTCAATGATGCATCATCATTTCTACATGGGATACTCTTCTATAAATTGAACTATAAATTTTCTTATAAATAAATAAAAGATATTCATTCCTTCTTTTTAAATAAAACATAAATTATTTTATTTACCTTAGATTATAATTTTTTACTAAAATGAATGCTTTATAATCCATCCTAAAGAAGGAAAATACTTAAAGAAATAGACATTCATTTCCTTTGCAAAGACATTCATCCAAATTAAAGAAAGATTATAATGTAGAGAATTTATCTAAAATTGATATATATATATATATATATATATATATATATATATATCTAATGCAATTTATGATATGCATATCCATGAAAAATGCATTCATCCATGTTTCTCTTATATTTATTTCAATAAATAACCCTTCACATCATTTACCCAAGGTAATATTTTTTCGGTGGTTAATTATTTCCACCACCTTTAAGGAAATTGTTCCTGTAAAATGCACTACCATTAGGAGCGTAATATTCTTTTATAAAATGTATGTTTCTTGAAACCAAGCATGGAATTATCCTACATCTCACAGTAAGATTCACATCCCATAAACATTTAAGGAATAAATGTTTATGCATAGAAAAACAAAAATAGTTAGTCATTTCTTCTACATAGCATCATAACAAAGCTATCATAATCCCAAATGAAAAATCTTCCAAGGAGTGGGTCATGACAAGAACTTAATAAAATATTATATTGGTACCTTTTCATATTCTTTGGTTTACAAGAAAGAGGTAATCCTTTCAATCAATTTTAAAATTTTGTTCCTTCAATGCTTATTAGAAATTTATATGCTAGAAAAATAATTTTTTCTTTAGCGCAAGATATTGAGAGTTGATTATATTTGAAGAAACTACGAAAAATGCTCATAAAAGGTTTATCACTCATCAATATTAGGTCAGGAATATATTTGATAAAGATTTATGAGATAAAAGGATTCAATAAGAAGACATGGTTCTACTAGGGGATAGTAAGAATGAGAAATCTAGATCTAATGGTAAATATAGCTCTTTGTGAATGCGACTATTCAAAATTAATAGTTTGATGGAATAAAATTCATTCTACCTCTTCTATCTAGATGCTATGCATCTGGTAACATTTAAAATAAATCATGGATTAAGTTTGAATAAAATATTTCTATACATATGTAAATAATTTAGTTTAAACACATGTGTGTGTATGTAGAGAGAGAGAGAGAGAGAGAGAGAGAGAGAGAGAGAGAGAGAGATTTTCACTATTACCATCTCTCTCAACATGTGCATAGTAATCCAATCTATTTCTCTAGAGATATTTTCCAAATTTTCACATTACGTTGTTTATTTTTTGAAGTTTTATGATTTACCTATATTCCTTCTTGAGTAATTATGTTCTAGAATCATTAAACCTACAATCATTATCTATTATAAAAAGACTTCAATAATTTATTTATGTTACATGTAAGGTTCCCATCACTAATCTTATCATAAATAAAATATTTTATCTCCTTGTATAGTGTCTCCCTTATTCATACTCATGTGTCCCCTAATTATTTTCCCAATATTATTATCTTAGACCAGGAAGCCATTATGAAGGTCATAATTATGTTTTATATAGGGTGTTATTTAAAATAAAGGTGTTTTGTGAAGCATATCATCTCTTCACATGTGTTTTATATGATGAAAATCATATGAATTACTTTTGTAAAGGCAACTAAAATTTTAGGTATTCCTTATATTTTAAACCCCAAAAAAGGGTAATAATTTTGATCTTCTATTTTATATTATTCTTATAAGTTTTATTTTATGGAATTTATGTTTATGAAAACTATAAAATTTCAAAATAATTCTAAGTTTTGTGGATTAAAGTCTTGTAGACATGTTCACCTAAGAGGTAATTGAGTCTAGTCAAAAGTCCTTTTACTGCATCTTCTCTATATGAGTTCATTCATGTGCTAAGAATAAACCACTTGTGGGTAAGTCCTCATGGAATTTGCAATAGATATTCTATCATCTCATGTACCTTCATCCCTTATGCACATGTTCCCCCACATAAATAATGGTTTTCACAAGGGTAGATTAATTTTTAACATCTATGAGACCATAGGCCATGTGAGATAAGTCTTACAAAGGATGTTATTTACCCAATATATAGTTATTGGACCATACTTTAGTTATTGAAGCATGGTGCACAACCTTATTGCCTACAATATTTGAACCTTGGATCTCTATTCAAACTTCTAAAGTATCTATCGTCATACCCAATTAGGTTATACTCAAAAACACCTCAAGACCATTTTATTTTCTCTTCTATTTTGTAACTCTCAAACCACATTGGTACAACACAATGGAGGCTAACATTGTAAAGTAACTTTTCTAACTCTTTTTAAATACTCTTGAGTTTGACCATGGTGAATGCATGGTCATCTAGAAAGAATATGAAGCTCAAATACACCCTATGAAAGGAAACCAAAGTGGTATCTAAGTTGTCCAAGATTACTAACACCAAGGTGGTGGTGAGAGATTAAAAATATTGAGAGAAATACATCAATAATTATAAAATATACAATGTATTGAGGTATTTTACACTAGTATAGGTATTAATTTTTAAAAAACCATCTCATATATAAATTGGTGATCATATGTGTCAAACATTTGGATACAAGAACTGGTAATCTTGTCAACACAAAGGGATAGATTTTACCTTAATTAATACTTATATAATAGTCATCAAAGGATACAATAGTTACCTTCAAAGGGTTCAATAGTCATAAACAAGATAGAAGCAATAGAAGCCTAGGAGAAGAACTAAGAGGATTTCATAAAATTTATTATAACTCACTAAGTGATGACCCTAAAGAAGAAATTTTGCAGAGTAATAAAATATACTAAGGTTAATTTCAATGGGGAAATCAAGGGTGGATTTGCACTAAACCACATTGTAAAAAACCCCAAATTATGTCATTTTACGACTTGGATGATCCCTCTTCTAAATATTTATTCCATAATAACTTCAATGATTAGAAAACTAATTTATTGAGAGTTGGTCAACCAACTATAAAGAATCCTAAACATAAGATCATTTTACATGATCTCTTATTTAGTTTACATTACTTTAAAAATCATGGTAGAAAAATACAATTTGGGGGTAAAGAGGAGAATTGAATAAGGGCTACTAGTTTTCCAATGCTACCTCATATTTTATGTAAAATATTGGAAAAGAAAGTAAAGTTTCACCCATTATTCTTGTTTGAGGTGTATTTTTGATATCATTAATAGGGGTAATAACACCAAATTATCATAAGATGTAATAAAGCAAATCTACCCTTATGTGTACTGTTATGCATAAAATGTAATCTATTCACACATTCAAGTATTTAGAGTGGTAAGTAAGCCAACGATGCTTCCCATAAAGCCCATAAATAACCTCAATCATAAGAAATTCTATCAACAATATCCTCTATTTCATCAAACGGTTACTACAAAACACCTTAGGGACTTGGTATTTCACTATTGATTACTATATGTGTGAGTCATACAAATACATAAGTAACATGGAGGGAAAGATTAAAAAATTTGATGTCCTATAAGTTTTATACAGTAGGAATTATGATAGCATAGGGACAATAAATATGAACTACTCCAAAAATAAAAACATAAGTTTTGAATATGAAGGAAATAATGAAGACTTTTGTGTCAACTAAAATAACAATAGGGGTATCCTTGAAAGGTTGACCAAAGACATAGGTCTCTTTAGGTGTATCAAATTCCAAAATGGCCAAGATGTTATTAAAGAATTATGGTTGAAGGAGTCTAAGGATTTATTTGGAGGAACAAATACCAAGGAGGACACTAAGTGATCCTCATATTCCAAGTTTACATTAAAAGAACAACATACCTTTTAAGGTAAGGAGATCACCTTTGTAGAATATGATGTGATATTCGCTTAAGGATTTAGATGAAGATACAAGATCCAAGATCTAATTTAGAAGATAAACACAAATATGTATAATTATGATAATTTTTTGCAAGTGCATAATTACAAATAAAAACTACATACATCCTCTCATTCTACCATCTTCTTAAGTGTAAACATAAGATGTGTATATATAGTAAATACCCAACAAGGAATCTTTTGAACAATGCAACACATGACATCAATGAGTGACAAAAAAGTCAACATATTGAATGAGATTGTAACACCTATGTGTGATAGATGAATAATTCAAAACAATATGAAATATCATGACATGTGTGTGAGGGATAAATAAGTCAACACATTGAGTGATATCATGACACATGTGTATGGGAGAAAAATAAGTCAACACAATGAGTAAGATCATCATAGTTGTGTGAGAAACAATTAAGTCAACATCCACTTAAGAAAGCTTATCCTAAGTGCTAACATAATTAATGCATAAAATAATAAAATGCACTAACACCCTTCATAATAAAAGCTTGGGTGGTTAGGGATAAATGTCCTCAAATATATATGTAGCCATATTAGGTACCCATGTACAAAACAATCTCTCATACGATACTATTTTTTTTGTTATTCTAAAAAAAATGTAAAAATAAAGAATAAAATATTGTTTTTTGTTATTCTAAAACAATTTTAAAAAGTAAAATATAAAATTATATTTTTTTTTATTATAAAAAAACCATAAAAAAATAAAAATTCTAATTTTGGTTTTTGAATAAGGGAACCTATTTTTTAGAGGGCGTAACTTTTGATCAAGAACTTCAATTTCTTTTTCTTTTTAAAATTTAATATCTCAATGATCTGGACACATTAAAAAAATTAAGGATCAATATGACACTTATTAAAACCCAAAAAAAAATCCTCAAAAGGCACTAAAAATGATCTCTAGTGTTTGTGTAGTGCAATACCTGAGAAAAAATGAATATAAATATAGCAATGTTAATATGAGGAAACTCTTAAGGAGGTTAGATATTTGTCAATATAGGATAAGGTATCTAGTAAATATTGAGCAAATTATTTTTAAGGACTAGATCCAAGGCTACAATTGCATAGGTTCTAAAACCAATGCCCACTTTGGTTTGCAACAATGGAGGTTGTAGGTATAGGATGACCATGGGAGTCTACAAATCTATAGGGATAGGGTAACAAAAATAACCATAAAATTTAATATGGTCATGGGCTTGGGATGGTCATGGAAGTCTTCAAATAGGTACAAGGTCTACATGGATAAGTTTTATCCAAATCTATAAAAAATCATTTCTGCAAAAAATAGACTCTAAAATTTCAATATAGTTAAAAAAAAGAGTAATCCTTCAAGCCTATGATGACTCAACTGAAATGAACAAGATTTGATACCATGTGATATTTTCCTATATATTTATATGAAGATATGAGACCCAAGATCTAGGTGAAGGAAGCAAGATACATAGACAAAATAAATATTTAATTTTAGTTAAGAAGAAAAATAAAACTATGCATAATTATGATAATATTCCACAAGTGTAAAATTACAAAATAAAACTACATACATTCATCCATTCTACCATTTGCTTAATTTTAATCATAAGATGGATGTATATAGGAAATACCCAACAAGGAATCTTCTCAACAATGTGACACATGACATTAATGAGTGATAAAAAAGTCAACACGTTGAATGAGATAGTGATAAATATATGTGAGAGATGAATAAGTCAACAAATTATGAGAGATAATGACACATGTGAAGGATGAATAAATTAGTGAGATTATGGCACATGTGTATAGGAGATAAATAAGTCAACATAATTAGTAAGATAATCATACATGTGTATGGGAGACAAATAAATAAATGCCTACCTAAGCAAGCTTATCCTAAGTGCTAGGATAATTAATGCATAAAATGAATAAAATTCACTAAAAAAGCTGCTATGGATGAATCTTTATCTAATGAGGAAACAAGAGTTTATCAAAAATATCACATAGATGATATTTATACTATGGTAGATACTCTCCTAGTAGGTCACCCACATACAAATAAGTGGATGGAGTGCGAACTAATCCCCTAAATACATAAAAATCCCCATAGAATTTTTCTTCATGAGAAAGTTCCTACGATGCTTTTGGAATATTCTCATAGAGATAAATCAACTAAAGATATTTATGATATTTTAGGATTTGGTAGAATAGTCAAAGAAAATAATAACAATGAGGATAAAATTAGAAGGAAGTGAAAACTATCAATATAGAAGGGGAAGAAAAAATAAAAGAAGAAAAACAACAAGAAGGAGATTCTTGATGATGATGCTTAGCCCATAAGTCAAAATACAATAAAAATAATTAAAGAGGATAAAGGAGAATATACCTTATCCTTAATGGATCAAACACTAGATGAACATGAAGAATTCCTCAAACAAAAAATAAAATAAGATAAACACATGGGGAAGATTAAGAAGAATCAATCTCTCTAATTTATTTCATGATGTTTTAGTAGCACCAAAGTAAAAATGGATCACTTCAAGCATGCCATATAATAATGGGAGAAAGAATCTAACAATACAATAAATTATCATGAAGCCCAATGCTTCATCTAAGAAAAAATTAACAAGGATTGAATTCAATGTTGTCACACATGATTTTCCCACCATGGATATCCATGTAAATATTGGACTACTCAAATAGAAATTTTATATCATAAAATATAACTTTTAAGATTTAATCGCCAAGAATGCAAGATTTTAATTGAAGTTAAAACAAATGATGAAGCCCTTTGAAAAGTTTAGGACATTAAAAATCAATGAGGAAGATGTGGGATCCTTTGATTTTGAAATATTGTTTCCTAATGAAGGCATAAAAGGTCATGACAGTACTAAGAAAATCATAGAAGTAATTATGAGAGAAAAGAACACTTTGATTGGTGAAGAACAAAAATCTAGAAAGACCACAATAGATCTAGATATAAATTGTAGTATATCCATAACTAGGAGAATCATAGTGGATATTGGAAATGAGCTACACAAAGAATATAAATGAATGGTAGTAAGTACATGGCTAGTGTATACAAGGTGTAATAAAATATTCATCAATATACAAGCCAAGAATCTCAAGATAAAATAGAAGCATACAAGTTGTATCAAAATCCACTCATGGTGTTTTGCAATGCATCAATTATGAAGTGGGTTAATTCTAGAACTGATCATGCAAGAGATCATGATGATCATTTTTCTATGGGTTGCCTACGCAAAAGTAAGGAATGATATGCTAAAAAATCCCATTGATGACTATGTCAAGTTCATAAACAAGTCATGGGATCAGGTCAAAAAAATAGATCTCTATCTCCAAAAACTAGTTATTAATTTCAACTTAAGCATAGAAGTTGCAAAGAAGATCAAGGATACAACTTTTGTTTTCCCTAAATTTTGAAAATTTTGGTAAAGAAATTTTCTATTTTAATGTTATTTTTTGATGTCTCATTATGCTTTATGGTTGTAGTTTTAAAAATATGAGCATATTATTTGTTTGTACCTATAAAACTAAAAGAAAGGTGAAAGCATACAAATTTTGTAAAATTGAACTCTAGGAAAAAAAAACAATAATAATAAAAACATAACTAAATTAAAATAAAAATATAATACCTAACAACATAATTAATATAAATACATAATATTTTAAAAAAAATTAATTAATTTTTATAATTTTAATAAAAAATTAAACACTTAATTAATTTTAAATTTTTATTTTTTAATATTTTAAACTATTTTTTAAATTTAAATAAATAATATTTATTTATAAAATTTGAATATTCCTTCCCTCTTCTTCGTGAACAAAGACACACTATTATTCTCTTATAAATTCCATCCACCTATTTAAAATTTTAATTTTTATACCTTATGTAAACCTATATTTTATTTATTATCATGTTCTCCCCATTTGATGCTCCACAAGTTTATTCATTCTAACAAACTCACAATACTATTCTTTATAAGTTCCATCCACATATTTAAAATTATACCATGGTTTTTCATATCCACAGAGTCTAGAATATAGTTCCTAGACTTAATAGAGAGTTGGGTTGGATAGAATGGTGGAATGATGTCATTTTTAGTACAACTATATTGCTCCGTACTTTGGGAAAAAAGGTGGCACAGTTCGAAAGACATTCCAATGATGTCCTTCATCATGAGCTTACCAAAGTTTCTCTCAGGCTTGAGGCTTATCCATTTAATCCTGAACTTCAATCTCATGTTATCTAGCTAAGGCATGAACTTAAATTTGTTGAAGTTTATGAGGCTTGGGGAGCTCGAATTAAAGCCCGTATTCATTGGCTTAAAGTTGGTGATAGGGTCACCAAAGAATTTTTTAAAAGGCTCCACCCTCCAAGGCAAGTTATTAAATTCAAGACCATTCAAGACAATGGAATAAGGCTTTTTGAGATGATATATACTTTTGTCAAGCACTATATTAATGTTTATGCCACTCAAGCTTATTCTCCTAAGCGAGAACAAGCACTGGAAGCTTGTATGGTAGTTGTGCTAGTTAAAGTTTCAAAGTCTCAAAGAGTAAGGTGTGATAAACTACTCTCCCTTATAGATATTGAGGATGCATTATCTCAAATAGTAAATGACAAAGTGCTAGGTCTGGATGGCTTTTCCTATGATTTCTACAAGGATATTTTGAACTTAGTTGGTCCTTATATTCATTAATTTTATCTAGAGGTTGTTCGAGTAGGCTCTTTGGGAGCAATTATTAACAGGGGCAATATCAAATTCATACCCAAGCAAGGGGACCCAGATTTGATTACCAATTGGAGGCCTATTACTTTATTGAATGTTAGTTATAAAATTAATACCAAAGCTTTGGTTCTTTGCCTTAAATCTCTTCTTCCTTTGATAGTTGTTCAGAGCAAACTAGCTTTATTCAAGGAAGGTACATCCTCAATAATGTTTTGGTTGTCTGGGAGGGCATGGAATGGGCTTGGATGTCAAACTAGAACATGCTTTTTATTAATATTAATTTTGAGAAAGCTTGTGACTGCATTGAATGAATATTCATTCCTGATATACTCAAAGCTTTAGGATTAAGGCCAATTTTTATTAACACTATTTCTATGCTATTCAAAGATGCTTCGGCTAATATCAATATAAATAATTCACAATCTGAATTAGTGGGCCTATTTAGGTCTATTCGACAAGGGTGTCCTATTTCTCCTTCTTTAAATGTACTTGCTGCTAAAGCCTTTAACTATATTTTAGCTGATCAAGCTTCTACAAGTCTTATTAAAGGAATTACTCTTTCGAATGATCATGGATAACTTATTAATGGTCACTTTGCTGATGACTCCTTTCTTACTATAATGGAAGAGGAGCAATTTTTTTCTAATGCTCTATTTTTTATGAATATATTTTGCACAACCTCTGGTTCTAGCATATAATAGAGGAAGACCTCTTGCTTAATACAATCTCCCTTGCCTAAGTTGCCTTGGATTCAAGGGTATCATTGGAATTAGATCCCTCTTGGAGAATTTTTTAAATTTCTTGGTATTCTTTTTGCCTTTCAAGGCTTCCCTTCTCTAATTTGGAATTATGTGCTTTGAATAGTTGAAAAGAAACTTGATTTATGGCTTACTCAGAAGTTATTATTAGTAATAACATTTTAGATTTGCTCTAAATATTTAGTTGCAACTCATGTTTATTATCCCTCTTGTTGGGTTCCTTAATAGGCTTGATATAAAAATCTTGAGAAACTCCTTTGATATTTTCATTGAAATAATTCTTCTGAAAAAAAGGAATTTCATATAGTTGCCTGGGATATTTGTTGTCTTCCTAGAGAATCTGGTAGAATGAGTATGTTGGATTGTAGATGACAAGGTATTGCTCTATGTGCTAAGTGGGTGTTCAGGGCTCTAAGGGGAGCTGAAGCTAGGAAAGTTCTGGTTCTACATTTCATTTTATTTGGTCTTCCCTTAAATTGTAGAGCATGGAGAAGGTTGGATTTTTGCTCTCTCATTGTTGTTCCAATTTTTATTAATATTTCTGGTTCCTTTGTTATTAAAAGTATATGGAAATCCTGGTAGCAACTCACTTTTTGGATCTATTGGAGAGGATATGGCTTTTGTAAAGGCTTATCCATCAATTATATGAATACTTGGTGGTCCTCTGTGTTTCTTCATCAAGGTTATCCCTTAGCTCAGGTGCAATGGATTCATTCTCAATAGTTTTTCAAAAATGATATTGTTTCAATAGCTGATTTCTTTTCTAGCTAGACCAAGGATTGAATCCCATGGAATGAGTTTAAATTCACCTTTAGGCTAAATGGTGTAGACAAAGATACATATGATGATGTTATTGCTCTCACCCCTTTTTCTATGTTGCATAAGATTGGTGTGCGTTCACACAACTTCCTTGGTGGTCAGACTAGAGATGGCATGTTGACACTCATTTTCTTAATTATAAGGCTCGTTTGGGGTATAAATGGTTGTCTCCTCATATTCCTTTGGTGCATAAGATCAATCAAAGTTGGGACTTACTTTCTACAAGGACTAGATGGAATTCTAGATTTTAGAATGTTTGGGCTACTTATGTTGAGCCCAAGCAATCTTTTTTTGCATGGAGCTTGTTGTATCAAGGCCTTCCGTTAGGGGAATGTTTGAAGCACCTTGGAATTCCTGATCCTAAATTTCCTTTTTGTAGTGTTCCCGAGTCTTGTATTCACCTCTTTTGGAATTGCAGAAGATCTAGGTAAGCTTGGGAATGGGTTTTTTTTTTTCTCATTTACAACTGCAAGAGTTTCTTGTCCCCAAGCTCTTCTTGGGGACTCTTTTACTTTGTCTCTCTCATTTTTTAAGTGTGGCAGGTTTTTAGTATTAACCTATTTAGATGGACAATAAAGTGTTAGCTGCAAAATGAGATCTATCAAAACGAGTACAACAAAGCACATATTCTTCTTTAATGTATTCTCTTTTATTACTATTTATTCTCTTACAGGTGAAGCAACCACACCCAGAATAGACTAGGTAGCGAGAAGCATCAAGCGATACAGCGGTGCATAGCTACGAAATGAGAATGATTAGGGCTTGAAGCCATCCTTCAGCTTCTGAACAGTTTTAACGTCTGTCTTGAAAGACTTGGCGAGAACAATGTCGCTTATGCCGCTTCCAAACAGAGTAGAAGGCATCGACACCGTCCCTGCGCTTGCGCTCCCAAATGCGGAGATAGCGACGGCCCCACGATGGTTGTGCTTATTCTCTTGGGGAAACACAAACACATCCGGCGCTTGCAATGTCTGCGTGAACAGCTTGCCCGTGGTGTCCACGAAACCCACGTTAAGAAATCCGTCCAGAACTAACAAAAGTTCAGATGCGCGGGGGTGGGTGTGAGGAGGATTTACGCCGCCGGCAGGGAAGAACAGCAGCGCATATGACACGGCCAGGCCTTCCAGAGCGGGGAACTCCGCCTTCGATACCTTGCTTACTCGCACCGTCCTCTCCCCCGTCAAATTGCCGTCAATCTCGCGGAGTCCCGTAAACGTGAAGAACTTGCCATCCACGGGCACCGATTGATTGTTGGGAATGAGAAAATCGGAGAGAATATCAGGATCCGATGCGCCTGTTAGCGCCGCCATACTCATGAAACCCAATACTATCAACATGAACCAGTCTCCCTTAATCTCCATTCTCCTCCTATTAGAAATTATTGCAGTTTAACGCCTTTGAAAATTTGTAAGGCTCGTAGAGAACATACTGGTATTTATAGCTTCATTAACATTAGTTTTAAATGGTCGGGATCTCCGACGAGGCTCGTTGTGGAATAATATTCTCCGATTCCACAGCCAAGACCTAGGTCTCCCCACCCAGGCCGGCAAACTGTACGTAAAATTTTAAAAACTTGATATTTGTTTTTAGGTCAAATTAAAACATGTAATAGCCATTACGGTCAGTCCAGCTAAATTAAGTTCTCTGGTACGTTATATTCTATGGTTGCACGCTCGTCTGGATACGTAGTAATGAACGAGGAGGATAATTTGCGGAGCAGCCAACGAAGAATAATTTCGGTGGCGCCAGCTCAGGCCTTAACCTGTAGCTATCTGTGCTTAAGTGTTTTTTTTTGTTTTTTAACTTGAAACATTCATTTTTCAATTGCACGTTACAATTTTCCTATTTCTTCTTTTTACCGATGTAGATGTTGGCAAGACTTCCAGTCCTGCTGACTAAATACTTGTAATTGCGAAGAGTCCTGGCCAAAACAAGTATGATATCTATTACTTGTCCGATTGGCTAGTCCTCTAATTATCCATTTGTGAACCTCGTCAATTTCATATGGGATATTATCAGTGGAGTGGATAAATATGGATATGGTACATGTTGAGTGGATCTTGAATTTTCTCATGTGCTTCCAACTTGAGTTGGGCTGATTCCTTAGAAAGGTACCTTGGTACGCTTCAGAGTTAAATTTCCACCAATTTTTTTGGTTTGGTAGTAGTGAAAAAGGGTTTTGAAGAATTGACATTAACCTCCTCACAAAAATATTATAACAAAAATATTATAACAAAAATATCGAAATAAAAACAAACAAAAAAATACTATACTTTAACAAAAATCTCTAAATAAAAACAAACAAAAAAAACACTATACTATAGTTGATATTGAAATCTATTGAAACCTATTAATAAGTATGGTGGAGGTATACACATACCCTTAAAAAAAGTTAAATCTATTTTAATCTATTTTAATTGTAGGACATTAGGTAAACGTTAATTCAAATGCATATTTTTAAAATTGTTGAGGTTGGAATTATATTTAAACTGAAAATAATATTTAAAACTATTTTATTTATTAATTATGCTTGTCATAAGTATTTTTATTATATTATTATAATAATTTAACAATGATGTATATATTAGATTCATATGTGAAAAGTTTTGAACTGTAAAAAATTTAACTAATTAAACTCATATTATTTAATATAAGCATGAATGTTATTTTTTAAATGTTTTCAAAATAATAATTTAAAGTTCAATTTTAAATCTCTACATTGTTATGAAGACTAGTAGGATAATACAACTTATTATTATACCACAATTTACATAATTGTTTAAACTATACCATTGTAATATAATATTAATGAAGCTCATTCAAACCTTATATAATCAAAGGCATTTAAAAATTAAATTTTTAATAAACTTTTGTAAAAAATGCATTCAATATTATAGTATTCTTGATATTATAAAAATATCATGTGTAATTTAACATTCAATTGTGTTTAGTTAATGACTAAAAGGAATTTGAGGAAAATTTTACTTGTGTAAGGTTGTCCTTGAAATACTAAAGTGCTATCTATATTCTCCAATTCAATTCCAAGTATATGTGTGTTAACAAAGCTAAATGTTGAATATATTTACCATGCAAGTTACAATTATCTAGTGAGATAAAGTTAAAAAATAAGTTCAATTAATTTTTAGTGGTACTAATATTATGATGTTTTCATATATAATATTCAACCATATGCATTGATTAATATGTATAAATAATTATGATCCATGTAAAATATGCATACAATACCATAGTTGTATTTTAATTATTTATTAAACCATTAACAATGTGTTTCTATTATTCATAAATAAAATGAATGTTATAAATAAAAAATATGTAAACAAGTGCATGCATAAAAGTTTGTATCTTTACAATTAAAAAGATCAATATTACATTTTTACAACCAGAATTTATAATTATCTCCAGTCATTTAAGTGTTTTTGACATAACAAGGAATAAATAAGATTTCAATTTTCTTTTACATTTAATAAGGTAGAAGTAAAAAACAAATACTTTAAATAAATCCATCATAAAATAATAGATTTGGTCAAAATTAAATTATATAAATTAGATGTTATTTAATATAGTATAATAAATATAGTTGTAAGCTTATTGTAGTGGTAAGAATTTTGGCCTCTCTTTGAGAGGTCCAAGGTGGACTAGAATCCCTCTTAAAAATATCTCTAAAATAATTGAAAAAATATGACATAGTAATTATAAAAAATTCATGGCCTACTCTTACTAATTTTCTTGAATTTTAGAAGATTAAATATTTGAAGTAAGATGTTAAGTCAAGACTAGATATATTCTTATAAGTATTACAATAAGAAATATGTATACCTTACAAACTTTGTTTAGATACTGTATACAACAACAAGGAGATCAACATGGATTGGTAAATCTTGGTATAATAGATCTTATAATAGTTTTTTTATATAACTTAAAGGTTCCTACCATAGTTGAGTTTTTTAATATACCTTAAAGGTTTATACCATAGTTGATGTTAAGAGTATGAAAGAGAAAAATAATTTAATATAAATTACTAATAGCCTATGGCCCCAAACTATTACAAAACTTTATAGAACTAAACTTCTTTTAAATATAAATAATCAAATATTTTTAGTGTGTCTTCTTTCTCTATTAACAATTTGTTCATCAGCTGGAATCCTCCACCCTTCGAGTGGCTCAAACTCAATTTCTATGGAGCTACGAAAGGAAATATAGGTGACACAGGTGGGGGAGGCATTCTCATAGACTATTAGGGAAAAATACTTCTATCTTATGTAGAAAATCAGGGAATCCAGAAGAACAACATGGCTGAAGCCCGAGCATTATACCAAGATCTTTTTCTCATTGACAACATGAATATCAACCAGCTAGTAATAGAAGGGGATTACCTCCACATCATCAATTGCCTCAAGGGTAAATACACTTCATATTTTTACTTGAGCAACATTCCACATGAGTGCAAAAGGTTCATCAACAAGTACAATAACATTATCATCCAACATGTCTACTATGAGGGAAACAAAGCCGCTAATTGGCTAGCTAATAGAGGTGTTCGAGAAATTTTTATTCAGGTATGGAGTGATTCCATTCTTCTTGATCTGAGAATTTATAACCCCAATCATGATGTTTACCTCCTATAATCATTCCAAGGTGAACACCAAGACTCCTAGGAAAGCTCAAGGTTTGGTTTCCAATACAATGGTACTTCTAAGCAAGCTCCTAGTCAGCACATCCAATGTTGTGGTAATTTTAGATAAGCCAGTACTCAAAATTTTCAAATCCTTTCATCCAAAACCTATATTATTTCTCACAAAGAAGCCTCACCTCCTTGAGGACCAAGATAGTAGTAGCATCATTTAGAAATGTGGTATTTTCCCAATATGAAGGCTGGCAGAGCATGTGTCCACATTTGAAACCCATAATATTGTTCTTTTCCATAAATTCTACATAAACATAATCTTATGTCTCTATGCCACTCTTAAATATGGGAATATTAATACTTTAATGGCAGATTTATGGAAGCAGGCTCATAATTCCAAGGCTCAAGAAAGTGGTAACCAAAATAAGACTAAAAAAACCCATCATGGAAACTACCACACCCAAAATTTGTCCATGTATATGTTCATATTTGATTGGAGTAGTCTTGGTTTTATCAACTCGGTATAGGGATTCCATAATTTCCATGTCCTAAATAGATTTTTCCTTCGTGCCACCTTCAAATATAGGAAAACCAACTTTCTCTATGTGGACTTTCAGGATTTAGTGTCTGTGACTCACCCTTTCAATGGTTGGCTTTGTATATCTAGTCATCACCTTCCTATCAAATTTTAGTCTAGGTTTGATCATTTGCTCTGTCATGAAGTCATATCTTCAGGTTACTTGGTCACAAAGGATAGTATTTTTACCACATATTTTGCAAAATTCTACCTTGGACTAGTCCCTAGATTATATTAAGATCCAATTATGATTAAGCACTCATGTGACTACTTTGGGTTGTTATATCACCCCTAGAGTTTCACTTCCCTTAGGCATGTCAGAGTTTTCCTGCGTGATTCCTTGTTCAGTGAGCCATTGTCAGCCATCCTTAATTATTTCTGAAAGCACGAGATTCCGGTCAAAGGAAACACCAAGTGCGATTGCATTCAAAATTAAGCACGCTTAAGTCCTAGGAATGTAAATTGCATGAAACGGAAAAGAGACACATTGGAAGAGACGCAATCAGATAAAGAAAACACAGCCCTTTCATTAATTTCCTTCGATCTCTGTTACAATAATGCCTCCTCCCTTTTCAGGGGCTAGGAGCGCAAATAGGGTTTGATTACAATCGCTGAATGATTCCTCCTTCCGCGTGCCCACGATTGCAATGGGCGGGCCAAGATGATGCCGTCGCTGATGTCGATGAGTTCTTCGCCTCTGCTGCTTCTCCTGCGAACAAAGAAATGATCAAGACGTTAGTAGCACCTGCTGCAAATGAAAAGCATTCTCTCTCTAAAACTAACAAAATATGCATACGAATATTTGCTCAAAACAGTGAAAACAGTGAATCCAAATTGCTTCAAAACCTGACAGAAGGTAAGAAAAGTTACCAGAAGGCCACTGCCACTGAGGCAGCTGGCCAATCCACCTTAAACTGGAATTCGTCCCTGGGCAGGACGAATTCTGACTGTAATTCGTCCCTGGGTGGGACGAATTCTTCTGAGTAGGAGAAACCGACCTGCTGCTGCTCCAATGTCGGATCCCGGGACCTGCAAAACTCCTGCAAACAGGGGGTTAGGTAATTGGGGCCATTTTGGGACGACCCAGATGGTCGGATTTTCCCAATTTGGCCTCCACCCTCGGGAATTTGACCTTGACACCTGCAAGTTAGCGAAACGACAAAGCAATACAAAACACCCTAAACTCCGACCAAAAGCTACAAAATTGCAATTATAGACTAATCAGACCTAGTAACACAGAATGCAATCTAAAAAATAATCTAAAGTGCTCAAAAACTAAAATTAGGACTTGGGAGGTGCGGGGGTGCCCAAGTGGGCCTCCCACCGTTGGCCCTCGATTTTGGAGCCAATCCACCGAGGATGGGCCCAAAACCTTTTAGGATTGGGGGGTCGGCGAATTGGTAGGTTCAGATGTCCATGCGTCGGATTTGAGTAAGGTTCGAGCTTCCAAAGGCCACCCAACAACCTCCCTTGCAAAAGAGATTGATGGATGTAGGAAGGTGAACAAAGGGGGATGCAAGTGAGTCTTCAATTCGGCAGCACTTCGTTGCTTGAACACTCCTTCAACCTGTCTGTTTTGGGTGAGAAAAGTCCCACCTTTTATAGACCCAAGGGGTCTCTTTTGGGAGGGAAGCACAAATGCCAAGTGTTGGCCATAGGCGCCATGTGGCAGTCTTGTCTTCCCATGAGGGAGGGGAGTCCTCCATTGACTTGAACTTTGATAAATGCTTCTTGTAACAGTCCTCTAACGGCCCCTCTGTCCACTTACACATGCGTGCAAGGTAGGAGCCCTTAACTGACTGTTCTGGGCTGCCACTTGGCACCATTTGCCTTTTTGCCCGTTAAGCTTAGAATTCGTCCCACCCAGGGACGGATTCAGAATTCGTCCTGGGGTGGGACGGATTCTATTTTGAATTCGTCCCGGGGTGAGACGAATATCGGGCAAAGTGTCCAAGTGTGCCAAATTGCTTCTTGACCTCACAAAATTGCTATGAAAGTGGTTAAGACCACTTGTTTAACCTCCGAGGGCTGCCCCGGGGGCTGTGTTTGTCAAAGCGATCGGTGTTTGCGGTCACATAATCGGATTGGTGCTGTTTTGGTGTCTACGAGATGCCCCTTTTTGGGAAGCGCTGCGGGTGACGCAGATGCTTGAGCAAAAATAGATAACCAAAGCACTAATGATTAGGGTTTCTTGGTAACCTAACCAACTTTTGATGCCCCAAGTATGGAAAGGGCATGCATTCTTGAATCCTTGCTTCTGACGAGCTAAGGAATTTGATTTCAAGTATTAACCTGTTTTGGTGAGGTGTGACTTGAACTTGGACATTGATCAGTCATGAACAAGTGAAGGGCATTTTTATCCTCAGGGGGAACCTTGTGTTCATGATTCACGAAATGCCAAGTGTTTGATTGATTTGATTGTTGCTTGTTTACTGCCCCAAGCGGGAGCGTGATTGTCTTTGTCAATGATTCTTTGAATGCATGTCGTTTTCCTTAATTGGGTGTGTGATTGTTGGTTGGTGACTAAGTGTGACTACCCCCTCAAGCGACGAATCGATGAGGGAATGACCTTCGTGAGAGAAGCGACGAGTCGCTTGACCCAAGATGACTTGTGCAAGGTTGCCTTTAGAGGGTTTACCGTTAAGCGTGTGCAATTTTTCCAACATATGGACCTATTTTTGGTGGGTGTTAACCCTTTTGGTGATGTCATAATGAGGTGAAATCGTCGAAAACCTATTTCCCGTGGAGCGGTCCGGCTATGATAGCCTTCTTGGGGAACTAGGAGAGCGATAATTTGGACCTCGACATCGATTTTCTTTGCCTAGAGGTTAAGTGCATGAGCACTTATGCCCGGCAATGTTTTTGTTGTGTTTTTGTTGAATTTTGTACTGTTTTTGTTGTTTTTGTGACACCATTTGGTGATTGAATTGTCGGCAATCCGTCCTCCCGTGGAGCGGTCCGGCTATGGTAGCCTTCTTCGGGAGTAGGATAGTGACAATGCAAACCCCGACATCAATTTTGCTATGCCAAGAGGTTAAGTGCAAGAGCACTTGTGTCGGCAATGTTTATTGCTTGTTTTTTTTTTGTTGCATTTTTTTGTTGTTTTTAGTTGGGCTTTGCTTTTGTGACACCGTTTGGGGATTAAATTGTCAAAATCCGTCTTCCCGTGGAGCGGTCCGGCTATGGTAGCCTTCTTAGGGAGTAGGATAGTGACAATGTAGACCCCGACATCAGTTTTGCTATGCCAAGAGGTTAAGTGCAAGAGCACTTGTGTCTGGCAATGTTTATTGCTTTTTGTTTTGTGTTGCATTTTTTTGTTGTTTTTGAGTGGGCTTTGACCCTTTTGTGACGTCATTTGGGGATGAAATTGTCAAAAATCCGTCTTCCCGTGGAGCGGTCCGGCTATGGTAGCCTTCTTAGGGAGTAGGATAGCGACAATGTAGACCCCGACATCAGTTTTGCTATGCCAAGAGGTTAAGTGCAAGAGCACTTGTGTCTAGCAATGTTTATTGCTTTTTGTTTTTGTGTTGCATTTATTTGTTGTTTTTGTTGTTTTGATTTTCTTTGATCTTGTGCATGATGGTTGATGAATATGGATGTATGCATGTTGATTTATTTTGATGGATGCATATGCTATGATGAATGCAAATGGTTTTGATTTATATGTGATATGGAGATATGAAATGGATGAATGGGGTTTGTGATGTTTGGCTATGGCACCAAGGACTGTTTAGAACTCTGTTATTTTGTTTTTAGGCGATTGTTGTGATGCATGACTTTGTATGTATACATGTGGTTTTTCTTTTTTTGTATTTTTTTGATGGTATTTGTAAGGATGAAAAGTAGCGCAGCTTGGTTTAGAAATGTAGCTAAGGTTTTCTCGAGACTCGAGACGGTTTTAACTCACTAGCCATGACTCGTACTTTATCTTACAAGACTTTTTGAACAAGGTATGAATCGGACTTGTTTTTGACCGAGTTATTTCACATCCCTGTGTGTGCAATTGAGTTCATTTAGTGGTATTTGTTAGGATACCGCCGAGTGCCGGATGGGCTTTCAACCGAACTCGTACTCGAGGATCACCTAATTAGATCCACGAATTCCTTTGTTGTATGTACTAAGATTAATCTGCGGTGTAATCCAGGATGCCATAAGCTAGCTCATCCACATGCAAACATTGATCCGTACGCAAGTTAATGTGACAGATATATCGTCATGCGGGAGGTTTACTTTCGTTACCGATAGGCTATCAACCAAATTGGTACTGAAGCTTGCCTTATGACCTATAGAATGCTTGAGAGTTCCAGGGATTCAAGGTCAACTCCCTTCTTTTCTTCAATTGTATTGGGATACTTGCTCATTTGTAGTGATGAGATCACTGTTTATTTTGATTTTTTTTTCTTTCGAGCAAGGGATTGGGGATATGGAGTGATGAAAATCACTGTTGTTTGTGCCTTTTGATGTGTGCACTATAGTTTGTCAAATTTGGAGTTTTGACATTTTGCAAATTTTTTGTGTTTTGCAACTATTGAGAACTTTAGGGATTCTTAGGGAATTGGGTAGGGAGGATGCTTGTCCTTTTGCCAACTCTCGGCATTCTAGGGGTCATTCGCACAGGGGGATGAGCAAGATAACCGTTTCGCTTGTGGTGACCTAGATTATTTTGCATGTTTCGTCTTTCGTTCACACAATTTGGGAATTTTAGTGTTTTGATTTGTGTTGGGATGTTACGTAACAAGGTGTATTTCAAGTATGACTCTACCTTCGTAAAATCTGTTCGACTTGGTACACTACATGGCTAAAGAGGAAAATGATGACTGAATCACTGAAACTCTTGGTACATTCCCAGACCACTGACTGTAGTGTGGTAAAAGTTATGCTTGGTGTTTTTGTTGTTTTTGATGAATTCGAGTATGCCTAGAATTGAGATGCAAATCTTTGTTGTTTTTGATGATTTTTGTTGTTTTGTTTTTGTTGAATTTCTTGATTTTTTTTGACCAAGAGATTGCGATAATCGTTGGAGCTTTTTGGGTTGACCAAGAGATTGCGATAATCCTTGGAGTTTTTGATTGACCAAGAGATTGCGATAATCCTTGGAGCTTTTTGGGTTGACCAAGAGATTGCGATAATCCTTGGAGATTTTTGGGTTGACCAAGAGATTGCGATAATCCTTGGAGCTTTTTGGGTGACCAAGAGATTGCGATAATCCTTGGAGCTTTTTGGGTTGACCAAGAGATTGCGATAATCCTTGGAGCTTTTTGGGTGACCAAGAGATTGCGATAATCCTTGGAGCTTTTTGGGTTTGACCAAGAGATTGCGATAATCCTTGGAGCTTTTTGGGTTGACCAAGAGATTGCGATAATCCTTGGAGCTTTTTGGGTTGACCAAGAGATTGCGATAATCCTTGGAGCTTTTTGGGTGACCAAGAGATTGCGATAATCCTTGGAGCTTTTGGGTGACCAAGAGATTGCGATAATCCTTGGAGCTTTTTGGGTGACCAAGAGATTGCGATAATCCTTGGAGCTTTTGGGTGACCAAGTGATTGCGATAATCCTTGGAGCTTTTTGGGGTGACCAAGGGATTGCGATAATCCTTGGAGCTTTTTGGTTTGGATTATGGTTCTTTAGGGGATAGAGGTACCCCCGACTTGATGGTCTTTGCACTCCGGATCCGGCTCTAGAGGTATGGGCATGAATGGATCGGCCCTATGCACGGAGATGAGGACAGGGTCCGCCCGCGGCACTGATGCTGCTATGATGTCTCTTGGTGGAAGTTGCTCTTTGTGTGCCCAACGTGGTGGATGTAATGCTTGGTCCCACCTGTGGTGGGTTAACGCGCCACTCATGCCCTAGTATTATGTTTATCTCGTTGACATGCTTCTTCAAATTTTATGGGATGCCGATGTTGTCGCATGTGATTGTTGTGGGCTATGTCTGTTTCATCCTCACCTTCGGACAATGTGTATAGCTCATCGAGAATCTATAGATTCCGAGACATGGAGGACTGCATCATCAGGTAGCCCTATGGTTAAAGGTTGATCCTCTTCGAAAGGAGCCTTATGTAAGTTGGGCCTTGGGAGCTCCAAAATCTTGGTCTCTACCAACTCTAAGTGCTCTAGTGCTTTGCATGTATTGGGAGATTTGAACTCCTCCTCTTTGGTTGGTTCTTGTTGAGGAACTTGGGGCTTATGGAGGGGTGGCCAGATGGCACCCCCCATGCCTTGGTAGGGCAGTTCATCCCGCTCTTCTTCGCGCTCTGATTCCTTAGAGGCTTCTTGATGAATTTCTAAGGGTGGCTCATAAGCCTCGGGTGGATGTCTGAGGAAGGCACCCGTCATTGGTTATAGGAGCGGCCTCCCATTCATGTCTAGGAGGCGTCGGGGGTGGTGCTTCAGGAATCGGGAGAGTAGCTTCCCGCTCCTGTCTAGGAGGTGTTGGGGGTAGCTTTTGATGAGGTCGCGATGACCTATCTTCCCCCCATGGGTTGTGCCACTCAAAATATTTTGTCTTATGCATGTGAGGGGTTGGAGTCTTCTCTTGCATAGTGTGTTGGAACAGCTCATCCTTCTGGCGCTGAAGGTGCTCTTCGTTAATATGGTACGGTTCCTCTAACGGTAGTCGTTCGAGCTCAAGTTGCGTGAGTTGCTTGAGATGTGTGATATATTCGACAGATTCTACGATAGTTGGTCCCACCGCCTCATGTCTAGAAGGCCTAGACGCCTCTCTTAGATAAAAATCTTGGTCGTAGTGATCCAAGATCTCTATAGGACACATCCCTCCGTTAGGGGTAGCAGCATTCTCTCGGGGCTTTGGCCTCGGTGAGTGGTCCTGATAGATAGCAGGTGCGAAGGCATATTGCTCTCGCACTGTATATTGCTCTCGAGGAAGGTAGAGGTCTTCCTCGTGCTCTCTTTCATAAATGAAAAAGGAACGGGTGGAGTTGGCCCGCCCCGCCTGAGGAGCCTTGTGCTCTGGATTTGTCTTTGTAGTCCTGACAACTAGAGGGGGTGAAGGACGGGTAGTGTAATGATGTGGTTCCTCCCGTCGAACCCTATGTTGACCTAGCGCTTCATCGCGCGGTGACCGCTCATAGCGATCATCTAAGGGAGCTCTCCTATGACTGTACCCCTCATGGAAGGGTGTGTGATGAGTGCTATGTTGAACAGGAGTGCTCCTCGAAGAGGTGTCCCTGTAGTCTCTTTCCTTTAAGGTGTGGAGGGGACTGCATTGTGTGTTAGGTCACCAAGGTGGTATGACCAAATCCTTGGGATTGTAACGGAGGTGACTCGTGCCTCCTGGGACACCCCCCATAGCCTTCGCCCGTGATTGGGCTTGGCTACGGGTTAGCACCATGACGATGTCTCTCTAAAAAGCCCTAAAATTGAAAATGAGTCAGATGGGGCCCAAAATTGGTGTGCGCATCCCTCTTATAATAGATAAGACAAAAATGAAGTTTCAAGTCCTAACTCTAAATACATTAGGAGATATTGACATCCGAACAGCTCAAAAAGTGCAAAAAATTGGGCACGCAATTTTAGAACCTAATTTCGGGGCACTAGATGATGGAATTTGGCCCCAAAAACTGGATTTTTGGGAAATACAACTCTAGGGAGTTATATTTGTTTAAAATTCTCCCAACCAACTCCCTGTAAAATTTCGTGTCAAACGGAGCTACGGTTGAGAAGTTATGGCCCCGGCAAGATGCACTAAAATTTAGAGAAAAATACAAGATTTCCCATTTTTTGTTGGATGGTCCTGCATCACTTATGGGCACATTTGGGGTGATTTTGGGTTGACCAAAGGGTTCATGGACACCTTTGGGGCATTTTGGAGTGACCAAGCGATTACGGGAATCCTTGGAGCTTTTTGGAGAAAATGACAAAATGCGTAGATTTTTTTATCTTTGTTTTTAATGATTTTTTTTTGTCTACACTAAACAGAATTAAACACACACATTCACAAAACCGTGATTATCTCTTTTAAGGATTCTTGGTGTGCCCTAGACTGGTTTAGTGCATTTTGGTGTTTTGTTTTGTTTTTGTAGGTTTTGTAGAACGTTTAAATGCATCATGTAGGCTCTTATAACTCCAAAAAGGTCGCCCCTTCAATATACCAGCCAGGCCGATATACCAACCTCTCTATATACCCGCCCTTACGAGAGGGAGACTATAGGTACGTGAGAGCAGAAGGTACGTGGTACGTAGGCGGTACGGAAGGGGGATTGTCCTGTTAATGGCACCTACCATAGAAAACTTATCCTCGCGCGCATGGGAATCACCCCGGCTACGCTCGGTCTGTCTTCGTCGGGATTTACGCCTAACAACGGCTTGACAATCGGGAAATGGATGCAAATCAAGCCAAGGTGGTGATTAAATCCACCAATGGTCTTGATCAAGGGTTGGGGTCTTACGACCAGCTCCTTGGTTTAAAATTGTTTCGTGATGTGTGTGGGATTCGTTTTATCCAACAAAAATGAAACTAGCATACATGACTTTCCCTAATGCAATGCAGGATTAAATGAAAACAATTAACGAAACAGAAACAGAAACAGAAAAATTTAACAGAGATCATGAAAATCCCTACCTCTTCTCTGCTTGCTCCTGTTGTCTCTGAATTTCTGCTCTGAAAATCCGCAGACAGGAATTCGTCCCTCTGGGAGACGAATTGCAGAACAGAATTCGTCCCTCCCAGAGACGAATTTGAATTCGTCTCAGGGTCAGACGAATTGCAGAAAAGGATTCGTCCCTGTCAGAGACGAATAGCAGTCTGCAACAAAAAAAAGATGTACCTGTCAAGCACAAACACAAAAATTTAATCAGTTTCTGTGATTTCAAAAACCAGGGAACAGAGTCCCACCGTGATCGCCACTGAAAGCACGAGATTCCGGTCAAAGGAAACACCAAGTGCGATTGCATTCAAAATTAAGCACGCTTAAGTCCTAGGAATGTAAATTGCATGAAACGAAAAAGAGACACATTGGAAGAGACGCAATCAGATAAAGAAAACACAGCCCTTTCATTAATTTCCTTCGATCTCTGTTACAATAATGCCTCCTCCCTTTTCAGGGGCTAGGAGCGCAAATAGGGTTTGATTACAATCGCTGAATGATTCCTCCTTCCGCGTGCCCACGATTGCAATGGGCGGGCCAAGATGATGCCGCCGCTGATGTCGATGAGTTCTTCGCCTCTGCTGCTTCTCCTGCGAACAAAGAAATGATCAAGACGTTAGTAGCACCTGTTGCAAATGAAAAGCATTCTCTCTCTAAAACTAACAAAATATGCATACGAATATTTGCCTGAAACAGTGAAAACAGTGAATCCAAATTGCTCAAAAACCTGACGAAGGTAAGAAAAGTTACCGAAGGCCATCGCCACCGAGGCGGCTGGCCAATCCACCTTAAACCGGAATTCGTCCCCGGGCGGGACGAATTCGATCGTAATTCGTCCCTCGGGTGGGACGAATTCTTCTGAGTAGGAGAAACCGACCTGTTGCTGCTCCAATGTCGGATCCCGGGACCTGCAAAACTCCTGCAAATAGGGGGGTTAGGTAATTGGGGCCATTTTGGGACGACCCAGATGGTCGGATTTTCCCAATTTGGCCTCCACCCTCGGGAATTTGACCTTGACACCTGCAAGTTAGCGAAACGACAAAGCAATACAAAACACCCTAAACTCCGACCAAAAGCTACAAAATTGCAATTATAGACTAATCAGACCTAGTAACACAGAATGCAATCTAAAAAATAATCTAAAGTGCTCAAAAACTAAAATTAGGACTTGGGAGGTGCGGGGGTGCCCAAGTGGGCCTCCCACCGTTGGCCCTCGATTTTGGAGCCAATCCACCGGGGATGGGCCCAAAACCTTTTAGGATTGGGGGGTCGGCGAATTGGTAGGTTCAGATGTCCATGCGTCGGATTTGAGTAAGGTTCGAGCTTCCAAAGGCCACCCAACAACCTCCCTTGCAAAAGAGATTGATGGATGTAGGAAGGTGAACAAAGGGGGATGCAAGTGAGTCTTCAATTCGGAAGCACTTCGTTGCTTGAACACTCCTTCAACCTGTCTATTTTGGGTGAGAAAAGTCCCACCTTTTATAGACCCAAGGGGTCTCTTTTGGGAGGGAAGCACAAATGCCAAGTGTTGGCCATAGGCGCCATGTGGCAGTCTTGTCTTCCCATGAGGGAGGGGAGTCCTCCATTGACTTGAACTTTGATAAATGCTTCTTGTAACGAGTCCTCTAACGGCCCCTCTGTCCACTTACACATGCGTGCAAGGTAGGAGCCCTTAATCGACTCGTTCGGGCTGCCACTTGGCACCATTTGCCTTTTTGCCCGTTAAGCTTAGAATTCGTCCCACCCGGGGACGGATTCGAATTCGTCCCGGGGTGGGACGGATTCTATTTTGAATTCGTCCCTGGGTGAGACGAATACTGGGCAAAGTGTCCAAGTGTGCCAAATTGCTTCTTGACCTCACAAAATTGCTATGAAAGTGGTTAAGACCACTGTTTAACCTCTGAGGGCTGCCCTAGGGGCTGTGTTTGTCAAAGCGATCAGTGTTTGCAGTCACATAATCGGATTGGTGCTGTTTTGGTGTCTACAATTTCTACCCAATCATGGCCATCATTGAGCTTGACACCCTAAACTTAGAACTTGGTATCAAAACCATATTTAGAAACCACTGTTTTATCACTTTCCTAGAGAATTTTAGGGGTATTGATGATGTAATCATGAAGGATTTTATTAACACTTGGGTTAATGGTTAGGTTATTATTAGAGGAATGAAATTTCACATCACCACAACCCTTTTAGAATAAATTACTAAGCTTATTAATGTAGGTTTTAAGATCCATAGGTATAACCACAAAATTTGGGAGTTGAAGCACTTTTCTGATAGTGGCAAGAAGTTGGTGAGAAATAATAAGGGTATCATTTAGAAGGATTTATCTGAGCCATGGTGTAGAGTGTTGATCCATGTGATGCAATACATCACAATCGATAATATTGATGACCCGTTGAGAAGCTTTCACTTAGATTTCCTCAACCTTCTTAGGGATGTTAAAGAAGTGAATGTGCCCAAATACCTCTGAATATCCATGGAGGTATCCATTGAGAATATCCACAAGAAATTCTCAATCCATGTAAAACATTAAGGACTTTTTTATTATTTGTGATCATATGCTTCAGAAGGTGGAAGCCAAGGTGGCTACGAGCCCTATAATTTGTATCTAAGAGGATCAATTAGTGGTTAAAGTAGGGATGAACACCCGTAGATCATGCAACCATAGAAGCAAAAGGAAGCACCTTGAAAAATTTATGAAGTACAATGAATCTACAATAATTGAAAGCATTGAACCTGATTTGGACCAGTCCCTCATGAATTTTAGATTGATAACCAGGATTAGGCATGATCCCTCAGAGATCTTAACTAAAATATTGGAAAATATATATTAGTATCATTCTAAAGCCTTAATCGACCTTCAACATGTGATCAGAGTATCCAAAGCTATTTCAGCCAAAAAAAGTGAAACATTCAAGGCCATCCTTCCTGATCCAACCAGCGAGAATAAAAGTATCAATCTACTAATCCCAAAGTAACTTTGGTTTTTTTGGGGTTTTTTGGTCTGTCTGTTTTGAGTGGTTTTTGGTTTTTGTTCTTCTTCCCCCCAAATTTCCTTTTATGTTGGTTGGTTTCCCATAGCTAGTTCTATTTAGTGTTTCTTCTTGTTTGGTTTTCACAGATGTACCTTTGTTTGCATGGGATTAAACTTTTTTAGTTTCTCCGTCTCTCTTTGTACAAGGTTCGAGGACCCTTTCAAAACCTTTTCCTCCAATAAATAAATATATATATATATATATATCTTCATTCTAGAACAATATAACCTAATACAACATATGTGAAGCTAAATTTTACAATTTGAAATTATTATTCACATGTGTAGTTCCATAATGTCATTGCTTTAAGAGAAAGATAAATACAATTTGATTAAAATAATTGAGATTGCAAAAGTTAAAAATATAATTTTAAGGAAATATAATTTTTTCTTTTTATTTTTGTATATTTCTAAACTCAACTTGGACCATTTTGTTTTTGGTACTATTAAGAGAAAAGAGGGTTTTGAAAGGGACACAACAACCTTTTACATAAAAACCAGCCTAAAAGGTAACCATATACCTAAAACACAACACAAAGCAACCCAAAAAGCTAGAGAGGCAAAACAAACATGACAAGAGAGAACAAAGATGAGAACGAACATAGGAGAGAACCGAGGGAGTTCTACACCAACATGTCGATCTCATGGGCAATTGTTCTTTCCATCCGTGAAACCTCCTCAAAGTAGTCTAATGCAATCTTCATAGAACTCCAAATGACACTCTACTTAATTTTTCATAGTTTTAGAGAGTGTAAAATTGCACTCTTCATCTCAGAGGCCTCCTTCAATGCATAGACATATTTTGCCAATTTTTCCTTATGGAAATCCCTAGGGAGAATCTCCACATAAATGAGGGAGGATAAGGGGGACGACCCATCCTCCTCTTGCTTTTGCTAAGCAAACACAACACTTTTTAGATACCACTTCCTTCCTCTTGGCTAACTAATGGAGGACCCTCCACCTTAGATGGAATCATTAGATTGACTGATGAATTTTTTGCCACATCCTCATTACTAAATTTTGACACTTTCCCCTTATACCTTTATCCAAGACATACATTTCGTAAGAAATATTGTCTGGTCTAGAGCCTAGTGATAATGTGTAAACATTTTTACTATCATCACTAGAGCTTTCAGACACCTTAGCTTGGCCAGGTGCAGGGAGCAGTAAATCTACTAAAGGATTTATGATTTCCTCCACCACCATACTATTTTCCGCTATCACTTTATTGAACACTAAAAGGGCCAAACTATGATGGAGAGTGGAATGACCACGAACCCCTTGCACATCCATCATAGACTTATTTATTGATTGGAATAAAAATAAAGGAATGTTCATATACATTTTCCTCCATAGATGGTTCAAAAACATGGCATGAAAGCTACGTATGACTTCATACATAAAATATAGAGTAAAATATTCCATTATGACTCTAGCCACCCTATCCTACTATGGGGACAAAGCCTTGACACTGAAGCCATTATGGATTATGCGTATAAATTTCTCCCCATCCAAGAAAAAAATTATCTCTTTTAGTAGTAAATATCTATCCCTTTTGTGATAGGCACCATTCAATGCCAGACCACTTGTATGGCTAATCAACTTTATAGAGATCTCAAAGGATAAAGATCCAATTCTCACCCAACCATTATTCCACGTCATTGCCATCCACTTGGAAAGCATTGGATTATACCCATGAAACTTTTGAACACACTCCAATAGACATCCATTCTTTAGAATAACTTTAAATTCATCATCAATATTCAAAGAGGTAGGCTTCAATCAATATTTAGCACACCTCAACTTGGAGCAATACATATTGGATTTTCCCATATTCAAACTTACTATAACTCTTTCACTCCTCAAGACAACTCTCCTCCACAAGATGATACCAAAGGAGACTAATACACAACAAACATAAAAACACAAAAGTCTCTAAAGCAAGCTCAAACAAAAATAAGCATCTACCAACCAAACTCTAAAGAGATAAAGGTGCTCAACAGAAGAGAAAAAACCTCTCCATTTAGAGGCAGTGTAGAAAGCCAAGACTTATAAGAGAAGAACCCAAAAACCTTATCCACCCTTTCAATATTAAGCAAAATCCAAAGAACGATAAAGGGGAAAATAAATAGATCACCCACCTTACACAAAAACAATCAGCCTCTCTGCAAATGGCCACCTGACCTAGAGAAATGAAAGTCAAATACAAGTGCAGGACCATCAAAGAATATCACCAGGAATCTCAACACAATGGCAATGTCATGAAAAAGGGGCTTACAAATGAAGTGCAGGACCACTAGAGAATATCACTAGGAATCTCAACACAATGGCAATGTCATGAAAAAGAGGCTTACAAACGAAGTGAAGAGTCATAAAAAATGATGAACATTGCCAAACCAAACAATGATTATCCAAAATAACATCCCAAGAGAGGGGAATAAAAGTCATCTAGATAATCATCCTACGAGGCTTCGAAAGAAGCTTCCACCACCATCATAGAAACCCTAAAGGAGATACGAAAGGGTTGATCCTATAGTGAACCATTATAAAAGGTAAATTCTACATCCCAAAGGTATACTTCAAAACCAGAGAAAGAGTGACATGGAAGGGGTCTGACATAGAAAAATATTCCAATGGAAGGTAATCCCAAAACAAATGAAACTCTAAAAAGGACCAAATTGCAAACTTTGAAGGGGGGAAAAACTCTTATAATTCAAAATTTGAAAGGGAAAAAACCTCTTCTAATACAAGAAATAAATAATGACCTCTACCATCTAGAGGTCATTATTTATTTTATTCGGGAGGATTTCCATCAAAAATTCAAATCCTTTAAGGCAGATGACACATTCTCAACTATTCTCCATAATATTATAAAACTTAATCAAAGGACCGACCTTTCTTTGTCTTTGAAAATTCTTGTGTTCTGCTCCTTCCAAACACCCCACATCACATGAGGTAGGAGGAAATTTGAGAAACACCTAAGTCTAGGCAAGGAAAAATGAGGAGCCCATTGAGATACACAATCAAAAATCACTTCTTGAAATACCCAAAAATTGAGTAAAAAATAAGAATATGATTTCCAATCAAACTTGCATAGGAAACATCTATTAGCCAGATTCAAGCCTCTTTTAAGGAGATTTTATAAAGTCAAAATTTTATTTTACACCACGAGCTAGAAAAACATTTTCATATTTCCATATGCTATAGGTTTTATAAACCCATAAAAAAATTAAATCTTTTTTAGCTTTCAAATTGAGAATATATTTCAAATAATTGACACTCCATTGTTAAAAAGTTAGAAAATATCACTACCTTGAAGATCTTTGAGTTTCTAGAGTGCTTGTTATATACCATTGATACATATGTAGGTTCATCATTTTCTATTTCATAGTTCTATTTTGATGTCTCATTATGCTTTATGGTTATGAATTTGAAAAGATGAATATATTAGAATGAGTTCACAAAATAAAACATGTCATTTTGATAAAGAGGTAAAGTGGACATTAGATGCTTATCTAACCTTTAAAACAAATGGGTTGTAAATAAAGAGGATCATACTCTATTGTTTTTACTTTTTCTATTTAAAGTGGGATCAAAGGTTGATCAACCATTACATAGATATCTTTATCCTATAATTTAGCCACAACAAGTTTTAAAATTTAATTGTCATGAATAATAAAACATAAATAATATCACCATTTCATTAAACTACCTTGAATTAAGATATAATAAAGTTAATATATTTCCAAATCTTCATCTCATTGATATTTATATTTGACTCACAATAATTTTGATATTTCATTGGAAAACATTCTAACATTGGATGTCACCATCTCCAATCACTTAATGGACATATAATTAGCATCCATCACTCCTCCCACATTTCATATCCATATAATTCAAGTAAGAATATCCAAATATGTTGATGTAAATCATTCCCTTGTAAAAAACACCTTGTAAATATTCTACATTATTAATTTTTATTTTGTTTTCCACTTTGAGTGAAATAGAACAATACTCTATCTATTTAGTGTGTTTATTATCCTTTTAAAAACTTGGTAGGGATATTGTCATTGTACTTAGAAAGTGCTAAAAAAGAAATGTTTGGTGGATAAAAGTTGATCGTAATGATGACTATTATCTTAGAAACCATTTTAGATTGTCATTTCATTTTATATCATAATTTTATAATAGCATTGATAAGATAGGCTATTATTGAATACAAACATATTTAATTATATAATTAGCATCCATCACTCCTCCCATATTTCATATCCATATAATTCAAATCCATATAATTCAAGTAAGAATATCTAAATATGTTGATGTAAATCATTCCCTCCTAAAAAACACCTTGTAAATATTCTACATTATTAATTTTTATTTTGTTTTCCACTTTGAGTGAAATAGAACCATACTCTATCTATTTAGTGTGTTTATTATCCTTTTAAAAACTTGGAAGGGATATTGTCATTGTACTTAGAAAGTGCTAAAAAAAGAAACTTTTGATGGACAAAAGTTGGTGGTAATGATGACTATTATCTTAGAATCCATTTTATATTGTCATTTCAATTTATATCATAATTTTATAATAGTATTGATAAGATGGGTTATTATTGAATACAAAAATATTGAATTAACAATGTTGGTTCCTTACACTTAGTCATAAAAAATTAAAGTTACATGTTTTCATGTAGTATTTTATAGTATAATTTATTAAATAATTATAAATATTAAATTTATTGAATACAATTTTGAGAGAATTGGTAAGTGTAGAAAAAACTTATACATGGTGTTAGAAGTAGCATTACAAGTATAAAATGTGGTGTAACCATATCCCAACCATCATATTACTTTTAAAATTAGAAAAATATTGTTAATAATGAAATCAAAGTGATGTTTTGCATGGGGTCCATTGTATTGGACATAAAAAATAATAACCAATATTTGTCAAGATAATATTATAAAATTTATTTAATGATTTCCGTCGAGTAGCTATATAAGATTTTAGGTGGTCTTCCAAGTTTGATTTGGAAATACTGGAGATGGAATTGTGGGAAGACAATTTGGTGCTTTAAGGCTTCTAAAATTTATTAGTTGATGCTTCCTAGTATCCCTCTTGGGGACATATTGAATGGTAGATGGGATCTAAATTGTACATACAAGAAATGGAAGAAACAATTGTCTAGAGTTTGGAAATTCAGGTCTCAATGCATCTAAAGGTTTTTACTTTGTTGGTTATGATGCAAGGTCTGCAAAGCAAAGCTTAGTTAGTCAAATGGATGCGTATTTCTGATTCTTGTGCCAGTGGTGGTCAGAGTGAAACTATTAAGCACATATTTTAGGAATGCCCAAGAACAAGGAAGGTTTGGAGAGCAGCGGCCTGGATTTATGGTAGTGTTTCTCAGGGTCATCTTGGGTGAAAGAAGATTCTTTTTGGTGACTCACTTGATTGTGCATCTCATAGGAGGGTGTTTTGGTATGTTATCAGGATCTCTTTTCTTTTCAGCATTTGGAAGAATAGATGTAGCTTGGTTTTCAGAAATGAGGAGGCCCCTATTGATGCTACTATTAGTAGAGCAGCTAGTTTTATTTTTGGTCAACTTAAGGTATTTGGGGATAAAATTTTGAAGGACTTCCTTAACATCGATAAAAGTGCTAGATCTAATTGCTTGCTTTTATTTCGTAGGCTAATATAATGACTCTCTATTTTATGATGATATATTTTTTATCCATTGTTTAATATGAAGTATTTATTCAATAAAAAAAATTAACTAATGCCTTCAAATTTCATAAAGGCTCTCATTTGTCATTAATGACCATTAATTAAAAGAGAATTTTCATGTCCTTGAAGTCCAAAGAAAAAGGTTTTTGTATGTTACAAATGAAACATGAACATGAACCAGAAAAGTCCATTCACCTTAATTGCAATTGATCCAAATTCAATATTGAACATTTGTAGTTAAGAGCAAACCTATAATATACAAAATAATAATAATAATAATACATATATGAAAATATAATGGAATAAAACAAATGAAAATACATACCCAAGTTTATTATTTGTTTATCCTTGAAAGACTAAAAGAAACGTGAAAGCATATGTTCCATGAAGTTGGATTATTAAAAATAAAAAATAAAAACATAATTACATTAAAAAAAAATTAATACCTAACAACATAATTATTGTAAATATATAATATTTTGAAAAAAAATTAAATTATTTTTTAAATATTTATTTTTTAATGTTTTACATTTAAATTATTTTTATTTAATTAAATAATATGTTGTTAAAAATCGTAGGGAGAAATATGTGGATAAAAGGATAGTTGTTAGTTGAAATTTGAATCTAGGGTACTTTTTTTCTGTATCTACTATTAAAAAAATATTATCTACTAGATGGCATAAACCATATAAAGGGTGGGTCATTCTAAAATTTGATGAGGCTACCAAAGGTAATCTCGGGAGGGCTAGTGGAGGGGGTGTTTTTGGGCTTGCATCCAAGATTATGGTATTCAAACTAACCACCTAATTCAATCTAAGGTGCTTTTCTTGAGTGTGCATTAGGTTTTTAAGAGGGTTTTAGAAGAATTCTAATACAAGGTGACTCCTTGAACATCATTTAGATCTGTAGGATCTGTAGGTTGGAAAGACAAAAAATTATTTTATATTAATATTATAAAAGATACCTGAAATATTTTGAAAGGTATGTTAGAAGTTAAACTTGAGCATATTTATAGGGAAGGTAATGTGATGGCTAATATGAGGATAGATAGTGGCCAGTTCAAAATTTGGGAAGATAATTTCTCTCTGTGGTTAATAACAATTGTATTATTGTTTTGGAAGCATTTAGTCTACCTATCCAGTAGACCCTTTTATTGTCTTTCTACTTGAATGAGATCTCATTTGTGTTTAATGATCCTCTCTTTAAGGGATATTTTCTGGAGGTTGGCCCTTTTGCTCCCTAGTGGTTTCTATTCTTAGGGAATATGCTTGGTCTTTTGCCTTCACCCTCCCTCTTTGAGTTTGAGGTTTTGTTATATATCCTAATTTTTTTTTGTCCATTAAGTCTTATGTAAAAATAGAGTTGATATCTCTGAAAGAAAGTTGACTAAAAAATTATGCTTTATGCCCTACTCGGTGGTGGGAAATTCTTTGTTTTTGGATGGCTATTTGGTTTAATTTCTATTTATTTTGAATTTGAAGGTTGACCTATTTTTATTTGAATTTATCATTATTTAATATAAAAAGGTTCTAAGATCTTTTAAAACCTAATTTTTCACCGTTAATAAAAATTATATTTTTAAAATTTGAATATTCTTTTTCTTTAAAAAAATTCATAATATTTTTCTCTTGTAAATTCCATACACATATTTAAAATTATATCTTTTATACTTACTTGATATATATATATATATATATATATATATATATATATATTTCCTATTTTATTCTCCCCATATCATACTTCACATGGTTAATAATTTTAGGTATGATCTCACAACATACTCGAGTAATGTGAAGCAATTATTAAATATAATTATTTTTAAATATTTATTTACGACCATATAATATACTTAAATAATATAAAAGTAATTATATTTAATTATTTATTTAAATAAATTATCATTGAATACATGTCATTACTTTACTATGCAATTTTAGTTGTTTATTTATGATTATACAATATAGTTAAATAATACTAAAAATTTATAATTTTAATTTATTTTATAAGGATATTGTAGTGGTTAAGGATTTTGGTTTTTAAAAAATTTTAAGGTTCAAATCATTATTTGAAAGGAGATAGGATAGATAAGGATTTATAATGACAACTTCCAATAATGTTATTGATTCCCTTAAAAAACACTTAAAGAAAACACTTAAATATTAACGTCCAATAATGTTTTTAAGAAATTTTAAGGTTCAAATCACTTAAATATTTATAATAATAATATTGTTAGTAATTTTCTTAAAAAAATCACTTAAAGAAAACATTTTTCTTATTTTCCTTGTAAATATTATCTAACAAGTTTTAGAAGTAAATATTAACATTTCTTTGGTTTGTTTTTTTACACATAATATCTCACACACACTCCATGCATTGTGACACTCCCTAACTATTATTGTGAATCCTAACAATTTTTTTCAGGATGGTATTATCCTTCTTAATATGTTTTTGAATTCAAGGATTGTGATAAATTCTTTGGACTGATCCATAGTGCTGAATAGTTTTCTCCCAATCATGATTTTTATAAGGTTGAAAACTAAATTTATCAATAGAAAATTAACACAAAACCAAACACACAGTTTAAACCTTAAACCTTAAAAAAAAAACAAATTTTACATATAATTTTCAACATTTTTTAATATACATAAAATTAATTCAAACCTAAATCTCTTAAAAATTTCCAAGCAAAAGGATAAGCTGGTAAACATTTCCAAGCAACGAAGTGCTGCCAAACCAAACACCCGATTGCATTCCTTTTCGATTCATCTCTTCTACACCTGTAATCTCTTTCGCAAGAGAGGTTAGTGGGTGGCTCTTAGAAGCATGGATCCGGACCTAAACCCAACATTTCACCATCGTAATCCATCAATTTGATGACACCACATTCTCTGAGATTTTGAGCCCCTCCCTAGTGGATTGGCGTCAAAGTCAAGTTTTAACGGGGCCGGCCCGCTTGGGCACCCCACACTATTTTTTAGTTGCATGATTAGTTTATTCTATCACGCTTTACGTTCGAATATATCCTTTATCGAATATATCTTGCATTCTACGTTCTACGTCTAATGCTTTACGTTCGAATATATCTATCACGCTTTACGTTCTACGTTTAAATCTAGATTTTAGAAGACGTTTATCAAATAATATCATGCTTTTGTCATTTTTGTTGTCCCACTAACCTGTAGGTAACAACAGCATTTCAGCTTTTTATCACAGGCAAAGTCGTCTCACCTGGAGACGAATTATAGTAGACTTTCATCAACTGTATCACTGGTAGTAGCCTCTGGTGCTACTAACGCCTATGTGTTTCTTTGATTGTAGGAGAAGCAGCAAGCAAGGATTCATCAGCATAAGCGGTGGCAACACTTTGGCCTGCTCGTTTCAAATGTGGGCATGCGAAAAGAAGATCACTACTCACTTTGTGTAATGGAAACATGCTAACTCTCCTAGCCCCTAAAAAGGGAGGAGATGTATTGTAACCGAGTTGGAATCACATTAATAAAAAGGGATGTGCTCCTACTTTCTCTTTTTACGTTGGTTTTGATTCGATTATATCCGTTTTATTTCATGCATCAAGCTAGTTAGTTTACATTGCAACAATTAGTGTTTCTTTCTTCTGGAATCTCATGCTTTCAGTGGCGATCACGGTGGGACCTTGTCCCCTATTTTTTTTTTTAGATTCAAAATCTGATTGAAATTTATGTTTTTGTGCTTAAAGGTACCATGCCAAATAATAAATAGCCGATTTGGGCGAAAAATACAGCCGATTTGAGTAGAAAAGAGGTAAGGTTCCAAAACTGTACCTGTCATTTTTTTTATTTTTTATTTATTTTATTATTATTTTTTGTTTCTATTTTTCTATCAACTTTTATTTGCTTAGGGAAAGTTGTTTATGCTTGTTTCATTTTTATTAAATAAAATGAACCCCACACACATGATGTGGTAAATTAAACCAAGGAGCTGGTCGTAAGACCCCAGCCCTTGAGCAAGACCAACGGTGGGTTCATCACCACCTTGGCTTAGCTTTGCATCCATTTCCCCGATTGTCACTGTTGTTAGGCATAAATCTTGATGAAAGCTGATCGAGTGTCGCTAGGGTGATTCCCATGCACACGAGGATAAGTCTTCTATGGTAGGTGTCATTAACAGGACAATCCCCCTTTCGTACCGCCTATGTTCCACATACCATCTGCTCTCACGTACCTATAGTTTTCCTCTCGTAAGGGCGGGTATATAAATAGGTTGGTATATCGGTCTAACAATGGTATATTGAAGGGGAGACCATTTATGGGAGTCATATGAGCCAACATTATGCATTTAAACGTTATTCAAAAATTACAAAAACAAAACAAAACATCAAAATGCACTAAACCAGTTTAGGACACACTATTAATCCTTAAAAGAGATAATCACTATTTGTGTATGTGTGTGTTTATTTTTTCTTAGTGTAACAAAAAGAAAAATCATCATAAACGAGATAAAAATCTGCTTAGCTAGTAGAGAAGCACCACAATGGTGTACACCCATATCCAAGCCCAATCAAGGGCGGACGCTACTGAAGGTACACAAAGAGAGGGCACAGGTCGCCTTCGCTTTAGCCTTGAGGACTTGGCCATACCACCTTGGCGGTCTGGCCTACAAGAAAGTCCACATCAAGCCACATCAAGAAGGAATTATTGGGACCCTCCTCTGTGGAGTTTGCCCATTCAACATAGCCCCTTTCGAGAAGAAGCTTTACATATAGATCTTGATGTAAATAGAAAATCACCTTTTGGGGCTAGATCTGAGTGGCCACAGCGTGATGAAGCGCTAGAGAGGCACAGTGTCCATGAGGAGAGACAACGTGAATACGGTACCTCTCCTTTGCCTCCCATTAGAATAGAAAGACAAAACCTAGAGCACGGGGCTCTCCATACAGGACGAGCTCAGTCCGTCTGCCCATTTCACACCCATAAAATGGAGTACAAGGAAGACCATCACATTCCTTGGGAACAACATACAGCGTGGGAACCTTGCGTTTCCACACCTACTAGATATCATGGTCACCCATTGAGGCCAGAGCCTCAAGTAAATGCTGCCTACCTCAATAGAGGGAAGTGACCCATTGAAATTTTAGATCATAAAGATCGAGGCAAACACATAAGAGAAACATTCAAGCCTCCTGAGCAAAGGAGGGCAGACCAAATTGACCCGGTAGTCACCAGACATGCCGCCCGCCAAGCCCAAAACACGCAGCTTGAGCAAGGTCATCAAGATTTAGAGTACTTATACCGCCTTAATAAAGAGCACATGCAGCGTGAAGCAGATGAGTTACGCTATAAACTACCTGAGAGGGTGCCAACCCCTCGCACCCAAAAGGTAGAAGAATTTGAGAGGCACAACCCTTTGGTGTAGGATAGGTCTATGTGACCTCGTCAAGCTTTGCCTCTAAGACCTTATAGACCCGAGAGGGAGGCCACTCCCCGAAACAATGATGGGTACCCTTAGCGGGGACTCAATCAGGGTCATAGGTCTTGCCTAGAGACTCCTCAAGAAGTTTATGAGGAGTATGAAGAAAAAATAGAACGGGCCGAAATGCCCCATCAAGGTGAGAGGGCTGCCATTCGGCCACCCCCCCATAGGCCTCCAGTCTCCCATAACTCACAACGGGAGCAAAAAAAAGAGGAAGAAATAAAATCTTTCGATGCATACAAAGTGCTATTAGAGCGTTTGGAGTCTGTGGAGATAAAAGATTTTGGGCATCAAAATCCCACGTTACGTCAACTCCGTAGTCATCCAGTGCATCCCTCAGTGCCCACACCTCTTTACCCCAAACATTTCAAGTTGCCTCAATTGGCAGTCTTTAAAGGTGAAGAGGACACACAAGAACATGTCACAAGATTCCTGAGCTAATGCTTCGGAATTCAAGATAATGATGCATTGTTGCTTAGGACATTCATAACCACATTCGTAGGCCCTGCCTCGAATTGGTTCACACAATTACCAAAACACAGCATAAACAACCTAGATCAATTAGTAGATGCGTTTCTTGAACGCTTTGCCTTCAACCCAAAGAAGAAGGCATCACAGAGTGATCTGGCCAGCCTCAAGCAATATGAGGAAGAGATAATGGTAACATACAAGAATCTATGGAGGGCTTTGCTTTCTAAGCTACCCTACTTTGCTTTCTAAGCTACCCTACCTTCCCCTTATTTCCAATCTCACATAGATGTTTGCACAGAGTTGCTTAAAATCAATCTCTGGGCTATTGCTGCTGCAGTAATACACCAGCCTAGAAGAAGCTTTGGCACAATCCAGAGTTATAGAAGAGATAAAAATAGGTGAGGGCATAATCTCCAAGCCTAAACAAAAAGAGTGGAACAAAATCACTAAGACCGGGACTACGCAATCACAACCCGCTATGGTTAACCAAGTTGCAATAATTCCCAAGCCTGTACAAGAAATATAGCCCCAAAAGGCTAATTACCAGGTAGTGCCTCCTAGTTATGAAAGAGATAATAAAAAATAGGAGCAGAATCAGCAGTGTCGCCCTAGGCAACAATTCACCCCTTATTCGGAGTCTAGAGACTCCCTATTTGATCGCTTGTCAGTGACAAATTTAGTCACCCTTCTAGAAATCCAAACTATAGATCCTTATGCTCCCAAGCATAAGGGATACAAAGAGGAATTATATTGTAGATTCCATATGCAAAGGGGACATGACTTGAATGGATGTTGGAAATTCAAAGGATTAATCCAAGAATTGATTGACAATAAAACATTATCTGTGGACAACCCCATAGCGCCAAATAATCAACAAATGGGGGTATTCAAGGACCCTTTGCCTGCCCATGAGGCATAGGAAAAACCTCTCTAGGTTAATGAGGTGCGACAAAATATTCTGATGCAAGGATTTGTGGGAATGATCAGCATAGTGACCAGGAACAAAAAGTACCCAGGAGTTGCCCTCGAGGCAGCTACAAGGGAAGTTCCAACAACGTCGCAACCTCAACAACACCCTATGTAGTTGCATTCGCCTAGACCCGAGGTCATGATATGGACCAAACTCATGCAGAGTTTGCGGACCACATCGGCTAGGCTTTCCATTTACGAGCTTATTCAACAGTCAGCACCCCATAGAGAATCTCTTATGGAAATTTTAAAAGCCATCGAGTTACAGCCTCATGAAGCAAATTCTTTCAATAACTTTGTGGGACATGTGAAACGATGTACGGAGCCGGTCATTACCTTTAGAGAAGATGAAATTAAAGCAATATCGAATGAAATGGTGGATCCACCCCTTCACGTTATTGTGCGGGTCAACAGGATCCCGTACAAGAGAGTGTTGGTAGATACTAGCTCGTCTAGTAACATCATTACCACTACAGCCTTAAAACATCTGAAGCTGCTAGCCTCTCATATCACGGCTTCCACATACACACTGTGAGCATTCAATGATGCAATATCCTCAACAGTTGGCATAATTATTCTGCCTGTCTAGGTAGGACAAAATACAATACCAACATTGTGCCATATTTTGGAAGGCGAGATGGCTTACAACATACTGCTAGGGCGGCCATGGATCAGGGACATGAAGTGTGTCCCTTCGATCGCTCACCAGTGCCTAAAGTATGCATTTGAAGGAGAAGTTCATGTAGCCCCGATGGACTTAGAACCCTTCAAGTATTGTAATGCGGTGCAATTAATGCCTTAATCGACCCTCCCTTCAATGCATTTGGATTTCCAGTTAAACCCATCTAAACAAGGTCCAATACCGTAGGCACCACTGGTGACCAAATCATAAAAATCCTAGCCAGGTGAGTCTTCATCATCTGCTCCTTCACTACCAATGCCACCTGTCATGGCTAAATAGAAGGACAAGGGAAAACAGATCCTGGAAGAGGCTCAGCCCCTAGAAGAGGGGTTGCCAACAATATCAACAGTATCAACGTAAGAAACACTTAGCACAACGGAAGCCGAGACTCCTAACCCACCAAACATGGAATGGAATCGGGAAGGACTCCCGTTCCCTCCCTCCCAAGCATCAACAATCACTGTTGAAATGGCCAGTACGGGCCTGGGGGAGTATATAGTGTAGAATGTTGTGGCAACGCCCGCATTAGAGTCAGTTCAGGACATGGGGAGACCTCACCTTCCCATAGGAATAGTTGGTCCTCTAGGCTACCCACCAAACTGAATAAATTTTGTGTATGGGGGCCTTGATCATGGTCTTGAACCATGCAAGCAAAAGGATGAAGACGAAGAGCATTTTACTAAAAATATCAACTATCTGTCAAACCCAAACTTCGCTCTAAGATATCTCGGCCAATGCAATTGGCATGGATATGGGCTAGGCAGATATGAGCAAGGGATGCGTGTCCTTTGCCAACCAAGATATCAAATGCCATATGATAAGTCAAGAGTAGGGTTCAACCACCCCCTGCCCTTAGACATCTTGGTAGAAAATATGCAAGGCCTAAAAATAGGCAACAAGGGTGGATTGGCATCAGATCCTTATGCCAACCCAAATACAGAATACACATTGGGAGATTACCTCCCATGGTCAACAAACACCCTTGGCAACATCAGTAATCCCTCTCCTTTGTGAGAGAGAGGTGAAAGTTTGGATACTAATCCCCAAAGAGAACATAAATGGTGTCCAGACATCTTTTTGAAGTTTTTCCCCTTAGAGGTTCCAGTTGAGTCAATACAGTGTCAAGAGAATCAGGTCCCTCCACAAAGAGTTGAACAACCGCAATGGGACCAGATTAATTTTTTGGAACAAGGAGAACCCTCAACATCGCAAACAATTGCTGAAGAAAATGAACATTTTTGGATCTCCAAAAGTGATTCAGAAGATGAGACTAAGATGGACTATCTCAACCATGCGCGATGGCACAATCGCCCTTTAACTCATGAATATCTAATGGGCCAATTAGGCATAAGGTTAGGGCATGAATGGTGGGTAGACCCAGTGGGGTGGGACCAAGTGTTGGATCCATGGCTCCAAATTCATGACGAGCACCGTCCACCCCGAGACCCTATCATGACATCAGTACTGAGAGAAGACCCTATCTTCCTATCAGCACATAGGGCCGATACATTCATGCCCATTCCCCTAGAGCCAGATCCAGAGTATAGGGAGCATCTAGAATGTTCAAGGTATCATACCCACGGTAATGGAGACAAAATTCATTCCATCCACATGATCTCCATTGATTTGATCACACCCATCTACAATTCAGTCGATCCAACACGGTCATTGCATCTAGACACAGATGCCATCGATTGGGATCGCATCAATTCACCTTTATCACCATCAGAGTACTGGCCTTTAGGTGAAATGCCTCATTTTACCCCAAGGACAACTTAGGATATTTTTCAAGCTGAAGAGGGACCCAAGGTTCCAAACACAGATCTAAACTCAGCTAATGATATCCATTTGATCCCGACTCCACATCAGTTGGAGGATGGATCCCACATGTCAATCGAGGAGACGACTGACATAGATATCGACATAGATCCAATGAATCCACAGATTCTCAAGCTAGGGGTAAGTCTTTCCCCCGAAGAGCAAGCCGACTACATTACCCTTCTCAAAGAGAAGAAGGAGGTTTTTGCATGGTCGTACAAGGATATGCCAGGACTAGACCCGCAGCTAGTCACTCATAATTTAACGCTTGATCCGACAATCAAGCCTGTAAAGCAAAAACTATGTAAGATGCACCCAACAATGGCCTTGATGGTCAAAGACAAATTGCAAAAGCTATTGGATGCATAGTTTTTCATCTACATGGATTATCCGCCATGGCTGTCTAACATGGTTCTCGTCAAGAAACCTAACGGGAGGATTCGCATATGCATCGATTTTTGAGATCTAAACAAAGCGAGTCCTAAGGATGATTTCCCCTTGCCAAGCATCGATGCATTGGTAGATGCTACAATAGGTCACGAAATTCTTTCCCTCATGGATGGTTTCTCGGGATACAATCAAATTCGTATCAATCCTAAAGACCAACTAAAAATGGCGTTCATAATGCCTTGGGGGACATTTTGTTATAAGGTCATGCCTTTTGGCCTTAAAAATGCTGGCGCTACCTACCAACGTGCCATGACGTATATCTTCCATGATTACATGCACAAAACTTTGGAAGATTACATGAATGATTTGTTAGCCAAGTCTCTGTTGTGCTCAAATCATATCGATGACTTAAGCAAGATCCTCGATCGCCTCATGGAGCATAAAGTTAGACTAAATCCCAAGAAGTGCGTATTTGGTGTCACATCTGGAAAAATCTTGGGTTTCATAGTCTCAAAGCGAGGAATCGAGGTGGACCCAAAGAAAGTCAAAGCAATCCTTGAAATGGTTCCCCCAACTACTATCAAGCAGCTCAAAAGTCTGTAGGGCAAGGTCATGTCGATTAAATGATTTATAGCACAATTATCTGACAAGTGTCGACCCATGAACAAATTATTGCACAAGGGGGTTACATTTCATTGGGATGACGAGTGCCAGTCAGCCTTTGACGAGATCAAACAATACTTGGCTTCGCCGCTAGTATTGGCACCACCTAGACCAGGAGT